>CM060257.1:600000-867500 GCA_030684275.1 Acipenser oxyrinchus oxyrinchus | reverse complement strand
ATTATTTAGATAAGGTTTTACATGCCCAAATCAGGGAGCATTCACCTTTTGAAATGTGAGCAACAGACCGGCCTCTTTGATGAGTCCTATGGAGGAGACTGATCTCTTACATTTTGTGTTTCATTGTAACTTTGAAAAAGTACCTCCCCCCCACTTCCCTCACAAACCTCCCTTTCTTAAAAAAAAAAAAAAATGATATCAAAGAGAACAAGGAACCTGAAATCCGTTGCTTTGTCTGTTGCTGTGTACCTAACCATACACTGACTTTAATCCAACAAAGCCAAAGTTGTTCGTGATTCATTCAGGTGTAACAAAAGCAGACTGATGAAAACTGAGAAAAAAAAAACTCAAACAGCAGAAGGCAAGATTCTATTCCATTTAGCTGTGTTTACTTAAGCGGTCATGTCTTACTAACATGTTAACAAATAGTGTTCACGTTTTGTTAATTGTTAATATATTGTATATATTAACAACAGAAATAAAGAAAATTGTGCAAAGAAACTTCAACATTTTACAGCAAGACCCATCTGCAGCACCTGCTTTCAAGAATCCCATGGATCTCACAAAGAAGAGACACTAATCTAAGAGAATATGTAGTCCACAGCGAGATTCGTCCTTCTTGACAACTTTTAAAACGCACACGTCCATGCAATAGACTACAATGTACTACCTGTACATACATTAACACCCAAACTGAGGTCAGAGGCACTAAATGATCCTTCAACATCCATGCACCTTTTACATGCACCTCTAAAGGAATGGTATGCTGCATTATCTGCAAGAAATGCACCACACTGTGCATTGGGGAAACTCAAAGGCGTTTAGAGGAACACTTTGTGGAACATTGACAAATCATTCGAAGCAAGAGGGCCCACTGGATATATGGGGATCAACACATGTGCCTCCTGCAAAACAAGCTTTTGAACTGAACGATTTGGACAGTAAACCTTTAAGAGGGAAGAGAAAGGTCTAAACGGGGGCCCATCTGTTCTTAAAGGCCTCTACAGCCTGGTCTGCACAGGCTATGGGTATAAGAGGCTTGGGGAGGCTAAACCTCCCCAAAATAAATTGCCCAAACCCTCACAAGAAATTGTTCTGACCAACACAAAACATATTTGTGAGAGAAGATCGATTCCCCCCCCTCCCCCCTGCAAATGCACAAAGCAGGTCTAACAAACATATTTTTATTTTTCCTACTGCGCAACCGCCAGACCGCTAGGGCAGCTGGGATACCAAAATCAACACTGTAGTACAGATACAGGATTTAGTTGCATTTCAATGTCATTGAAGGAGACAATGCTTGGCTGGTTTAACGTCAATTCTTCCAGCCGATCTGAGCCCCATAAAGATATTAGAAAGTTTACTGTAAGAGTGCATTTTTTTTTTTAAATTTTTTGCAAATATGCCTTATGAAATAAGTTGAATGTCCCTTGATTGTAAGTACAATAGTAAGTGCGTGTTTAGACGTTTAATAGTCAGTATTAATAATTGATTTTAATTGGTGTGAAGTGATGGAGTTTGCAATTGGTGTAGGTCCTGTAGGACTGCAGAACAGGTTCACGGATTTAAAGGTTTTAAAAAACAGTGCAGCTTGTTATCCTTACTGTTTTTCTAATTTGCTTAAAAAGGCATAACATGTTTTAAAGTATAAGCTAATGCTATATTAAACTTAATTTATTTGGCCTCCTTATGTTGGAAAAAAAACAAAGTCAAATATATATGTAGCATCAATGAGTGGTTTTGAGGTCTGTTTTGTGCTATAAATTATTATACAATACAGGTTCTCAAAAAGATGCAGGAGAATGAATCCGGTTTACAACTTTTATTTGTGTCCGTCAATCCGACTATTTTTCAAACTCAACACAATGAATGAAACTTAGTATTCAGACTCACTAGTAACAGAGTAATAAAAAATAATGTAAGTCTTAATTATATATATATATATATATATATATATATATATATATATATATATATATATATATATATGCGTATCTTATTGTACATCGTTTGGTTTAAAAATACAGGGGAAAGTGTGGAATAGCCTCCCCAAACGAAAGACTCACACGCAGCCTATGCTGGGCTG
The DNA here is from genome assembly GCA_030684275.1 of Acipenser oxyrinchus oxyrinchus. Classification (NCBI taxonomy): domain Eukaryota; kingdom Metazoa; phylum Chordata; class Actinopteri; order Acipenseriformes; family Acipenseridae; genus Acipenser; species Acipenser oxyrinchus. The sequence goes on along the minus strand of CM060257.1, from coordinate 865,414 downwards.
ATATTCATTGCTCTGCCCCCAAGGGGAGGCCTCTCAGTATCTGTGGGTCATTATTTTTCAAAGCCTGACTATGCACCCATTTATTATTGTCTTCACTGTGGATTTAGTCAATGCTGTGTTAGTTTATTTCACTGCCGCTCGTCACACAATAATAATCATTTTAATGAGCGTACTGCATTCATTCATCTCTCAAGCAAGGCCCGAAATGCAGCCTGACACGTCGCTACGGATTATAAGTCAGCTTTTGTTTTGTTTACTAACGTCTCGGATGACCAGAACATTTAATTTTCTAAATTACACAGGGGTTGTTTTTTGTTTTTGTTACAGGCTGTTGAGTGTTATACATTTTATTTTGTACACAAATCTTTCTTCTGTCTTCTAAATGTCATAATTCAGCAAGGGGTACATTTGGCGCAGTAGTGTGTCTTGCAATTTAAACCAGATTTCAAAATGGAATAACAAGTGCATTGTTCTTGCCTGGGATGAGTGTTTAGTTCCAGTTCTTGATTTTTAAAATCGAATCCAAAGATCCTTTTCTTGGCCTCTTTCTTTTTGTTTTTGTAAAGGTGCAATATTGCACGATACTGATGTTTTCCTGAAATCACTTCCCATGGCACAGAGCGACCCCTCTCCATTCTTGTTCAAAGGGTTTGCAATACTGCTGTCTTTGTTCTGTAAAACAGTCACATTAAATCTCCAAAGGCTCAGTCTTATGATATGGAGGGACGGGGGTGTATTAGGGGGATGCAATTGAAACACAGGTAGACTTTGTATCAACTAACAGTGCAACAGCATTTTCTTTTCTGAAGCTGTTATATAGTAAAGACGCAGGGCTCAGTTGTAACGGTAAACGTGAACTGCTCTGTATTGCTTTATAGATGCACACTCAGTCCTTCTAACCCACGCTGTCAAAGCCAGAAACACTAACAACTTGGCTTGCGACAGTGTCCTCAATCTCACGACAGTCCTTCAAGACGTAACTGCTATTTCTAGCTAAACAAGTGAAACCCTGAACATCATTTTTTCAAATCTGTTTTATGTTTGCTGATTTATGTACACAGCTGTGCAAAAGTCTTAGACATGTTGTATTATGAGCATCAACAACCTTGACTTGCATAAAGAAGGAAAAACATTGAGTGAAACAGCTTGCATCACTTGATTTTCAAGGTGTGGTCAGCCTTGTGTATCTCACATGCATCTGCTGAGAAACAGTTTTCAAACCCCTGCTGAATACATGCATCACCTGTCAGTTTCAACAACATACATAAAGATGCTTTCTAGAGAACTACCTCCACCAAAGGGAGCTGGATCGATTCACTTCTGCCATCCTGCTCTTTAGAAGATAAGAGTCCCAGGTGAATGCGTTCCACTGATGGAGCTGCACCGGCCTGATTCCAAAGCACATGGAATTCAGTCTAAGTGGCAGACAGTAACATATACAGTAAGAATACCCTGACGTAATTAAACCAGTTTAAATAGGCAGGGGGCTCCCAGCATCCAGTAAAGGCGCTCCATGCGGAGTGTAGGATGTGCCCTATAGCCTGGAGATCGCAGGTTCGAATCCAGGCTATGTCACAGCCGACCGTGACCGGGAGTTCCTAGGGGCGGCGCTGGTGGCGAGCACAGCCCGGGTAGGGAGGGCTTAGGTCGGCAGGGGAATCCACGGTTCACCGCACATCAGCGACCCCTGTGGCCGATAGGGCGCCTATGGTTCTGCAGTGGAGCCGCCAGATCTGTGTTGTCCTCCGGCACTATAGGTCTGGTAGCATCGATGTGGATCCGCAGTGCAAAAAATGACAGCTTGGCAGGAGCATGTTTCGGAGGACGCATGCTCCAGCCGCCGTTTCCCGAGTCGGCAGGGGTTGCGAGCGGTGAGCCGAGGATACAAATAATAATAATTGGGCATACTAAATTGGGGAGAAAACCGGGGTAAAAAAATTGGCAACGACTAAATTTAAAAATAAATAAATAAATAAATAGGCAAAGGCTACTGTCATCTCTTATAAGGACATGGCAACATTTACCAACGAGAGGAGGACCTCGGCTCATCTAAGCTCGTCAGGTTCCTGGTAGCTGACTGATCCCAAAACGCTGTCAGGTTACAATCTAGTCTCTATGTCAGCTAGGTTAATGGATCACCACCACAGTTCTGTTTTAAGCATGTTAAGTAAACCAGTGGACAAGGTGAGCACTTTACTAGGCGGGATACCGTAGCGTCCAGCCTGTGCCATTGATTGATTTGAGATGAGATTGATTTCAAAAGATGCCCCCATTAAACTTTACTACAACACTACCATCAGAGACATGATTTCTAAATGTTTGCCTTTATTTAAGATCTTAATGCTCTGTGAATTAGCTCCCTTATAGGATTTGGGCTCAGTTTTGATTTATAGTTTTGTACATAGTGTAATTACATCTGTAGCCTTCTAATGACAAGGTGTACGATGACAGATTCTTTATTTGAGCTCTATCACTCTGTGTCTGGTCTCTGGTCAAGGTGTGCAGAGGTATTTATATGGATTCTCACTTGCTGGAGAAGATTAAAAGAAGCTGGAAAGTCCCTGTCGGGGAGAGCACTATTCCTCGACACAAGGGATTCTGCATGGAGAGATGAAATGCCCCTTTTATCAGAGGAATGCGTTGTATCATAATCTCACTGCTTTTGTTGATACAATCTTCAGATGTGACAGCCATCAAAGACAAGAGCGAGTGTGGATAGCGGGTTCCTTTTCTTTTTTTCTTTGCTAATTTGGTCTCTTTGTTTGGTCATTCCTAACCTGCACAGCTTGTTGTTTGAGAGAATCCTGAAGGATAAAGAAGGTCTAATCACCTGTCTTTAACATTAATGACAGGTTTAGATTGTTGTTTTATATTTTAAATGGAGGAGGGGGGGGAGAGTCTGGCGGGGTAGGGGACCTAACCTGAAAGGCAATAGCTTATTTGCAATCGGAAATTACGAACTGCTGCACTTTATCATTTTTTTATTCAAATGTTCTAAATGGATTTACCCTGGAGTTCCCATTCCCCATTAAGCTGTTTTATTTAAGTTAACTATTCCAGTATAAGGGACAAGGGTTATATGCAAAGATGTTAACCTCGTCATTTTAAGAGAGTGGAAAGCAGGGCCCCACGTATCAGTTTTCATTATTCATTATTTAAACATATGCTTCTACTTTCACAAAAAACAGCATGCTAAATAAATACAAGCAGATTCCTATCCATACAAACTGACACATTCTGGAAAGTTAGGCTCATGTTTGAAATTACAGCTGATTTTCATTCCAAGTATATCTTTTTTATTCTTTGAAGCATCTGCATTTGTCTAAGGTTTTACTGATGTGCTTTCTTGCTTTTAGACTGCAAAACAGTCAATTGTCTAGAGAGTCCGAAAGAAAAACAGAACGCTCATTCTATTGTTACATCACAGACCCAGCAACGCACCATGTCCATGCTGTGTGAAGTTTACCCCCTAAATGCATTCAGTTTTTTCAAGTATTCATGTTGCTTGTTTCTTTATAAAGCCACTGACCCCTTTAGAAACCATTTGTCAACTGGTAAAAGCTACTAAACCCCTTTGAATGGCAGCAGGCTCTATAACTGTATGCCTTGTCAAACATAGTCAGTGGTTGCACCCTTTATATCAGGTCATGTTCATGTGACCTTAAATTACCCTTGACATATGTTTGACCATTCTGTTTAGGCTCCACAAGTAAAACGTATTAAGGACTGTAGCCTCACAAGGTTAAAAAGGTCACGTCCTTAGCGTTTTAAGCACACAACAGGCATTTAGTTCAATAAATATTGACCCAGAGATTCCCAGCACAAAGACGTTAACCATAGCCTCCTCCCTTGGGCCCTTAGGTGTAAGAATTCTCCATATCAGATTCATATTAAATTACCTTTGATTTACTTACAGCTCTCTTATCCCTTTCAGGCTGTCCCTATTCTAACCTTGTGAGATTTAAACTGAACCATGAATGGCTGCTTTGAGTGTGTTAACTATATACATCTAGTAAGGGTCCTATTATATCTTCTCTCTTTGTTTTTCATGAAAATAAAATGTAAAGGGGATTTATTTTCAAAGCTAAGTGACTCATTCATCGTATACAAAGTCTCTGTGAAAACAGAACATTGAAACAAAAGTATAAAGCGTACATTCAGACCTGCCAGCAGTGTGTATTATGCACACGCTTTCTTTTTAAAAGAATGATACTTTTTTCCTTTATTTTTTTATATCTCTGAGAGGCCACTTGTACTTTACACACGAGTTAAACAGTTTTAGGGCTGCAACGAAGGGTACATTTTGACCTTTGACGGTTCGGAACACATTGCCGAAGGAAGGTTGGAATCTTCAATGGTACTCATTTGCATAATTTCTTGGTGACGTCATCATAAATTACTTGTTTTTATTTGATTGAAAATCCTATTACAGGTAATCCATATAAACGGAATAAAACGTTCACATGTAGTTTAAAAATGTGTTATATAGAACAGTAATCATGTTTTTATAATTTAAATAAAAATACACGTTGCATCAACTTATTTCGACGGGCTCATTTTGGAAAAGACAAATCAATTAGCTCGTATTCTCTATTTTACTTCACTGTGATGACAATAAACAAAGAAATAAATAAATCGTATGACAGCGCAATATGAACTATCCACACAGCACGAATTACCACATTAATTAAATTAGGGGTGGGCAAGGACATGAAAATTGTACATCGATATCGTGCACGTATTTCGATATCGGTAATATCGAAGTCTTCCACGAACACAGAAAAATATAATATCACACAAATGCAATATGAAACATATATAGATGTTAACAGATATTTACATATGAAAAGTAATAACTTTAACTTCGTGGTGCTTTGCTTCACAATATCCATAGCGTAAAACAAGGTATTGTTATAATTTTACTATTCCCATCATCAGCCACCTCAAATATCTCTGCACTTCACTGTGCAGACTTTACAGTTGTTTATTTTTTCAGTTAATCCAGAAGTAATTAAATCTTCATTGTGACTCACGGCACCTCTAAAGTATTAAGCACGTGTATGTCATGCTGAATGTTGCATTATTTTGAGATGTGTTTTGATGTTTTAAAAGTACATCTCATTTATAATACCAAAAGTTCCCATTTTAAAAATACATTATAATAGAGCAAGGAATCACACGGACAAATGCAATGAACCAGTGACGCATGCGCACACCTCAAAATAGTGCTTATAATGCAGCATGAAGATAACGTTTGGCACCTTGTGGCGAGTACAACATAATGTTCAAATGTTCCACCTGCTGTTTTTAATTCGAACAGCCGTAAGCCTCGAAGAAACGGGGGGAGAGGATACGGGAGAGGGCATGGGTTGTGGATTTGTTGTTTTTTCTTGATTTTATAGCTATTGATGTTTGAAATACATTTGTTAATCAGGTTTTTAAAAATGTCAATCAATGGAATAAAATGGTTAAATAATACGAGAATGTGTGGTGTTTGCCTTGGAGACTATGCATAGGGTTTGTTGTATCTTAATACAAAATAAACTTTATACCGAGTTTATCTCTGCCAGCGTATGTGCATTTTTTTCAATCTCACGATATCGATATTTTGAAAATGATTATCGACATAGAACAATCTCGATATTCTGATGATATCGGTATTGTTCAATATCGATAATGCTGCCCATCCCGATTTTAAATTATTATTATTACCGCATTAGCAACGACGTGGTGTCTGAACAACATTACTTGAAACAAATCCAATCATATAGTGAGCAGACCCTCTACAGAGATTGCAATAAACAGAGTCCCACACACACAACATTACTGTAAAGTAACAAATGTATATATTATAATGCTTACTTTCAACTGACTATTAAATACTGAATATAAAAAGCAGACACTCTGGTAAACAATCCGACAAGACGATCCTACGAAGGGGTTTCCAAACACCAGAAGCAACTAGATATTTTAAAATTATTATTATTATTATTATTATTATTATTATTATTATTATTATTATTATTATTATTATTGTGATTTCTCATAGATTTTTTTTTTACATCAATTTAGAATCTGAAACAGGGGGGGCACTAAGGCTCGCCCATAACACCGGGCCTGTTGTGCAGTCTGGCTCATATGTTCAAAGAGGAACGTCTTACCTGAGCAAGCGCTGCAGTGGAGAGGTAAGTACAGGTCTTATGCTGATGTCAGAATTATTAACTCCTCAGCTGCTAGGAGGAGATACAGTACTGCTGAATGGCAGGGCTGTCATGTATGGATAGGCCCATTTACACACAAGTGTGTGCTACATATTGAAGGCGTTTACAGCTTTCTGCCATCCTGCTCACTGTCTCTCTTTATTGAAGCTTGCCAGTTTTTATTCACTGCAGAAGTGCCCTTTCACACAGTGCAACATCTTGAGCGTTTTGCTTTTGTAATGCCCTTTTGAAAGTACAAAAGCATTGCTATCTGTCCAATGATTGCACCAAGGTGTAAACAACAGTTAGCAATGCAATATCTAAAGCCTTGATTATCAAGCAGCTTAGGAACATTGTATCCGGCACATTGTATCCAGAGGCACAGCTTTGCAGGTGACCCAGTGGAGTATCTCTCAAGGTTATATACAGTTTGAACATAAGAACGTAAGAACATAAGAAAGTTTACAAACGGGAGGAGGCCATTCGGCCCATCTTGCTCATTTGGCTGTTAGTAGCTTATTGATCCCAGAATCTCATCAAGCAGCTTCTTGAAGGATCCCAGGGTGTCAGCTTCAACAACATTACTGGGGAGTTGGTTCTAGACCCTCATAATTCTCTGTGTAAAAAAGTGCCTCCTATTTTCTGTTCTGAGTGCCCCTTTATATAATCTCCATTTGTGACCCCTGGTCCTTATTTCTTTTTTCAGGCCGAAAAAGTCCCCTGGGTCGACATTGTCAATACCTTTTAGAATTTTGAATGCTTGAATCAGATCACTGTGTAGTCTTCTTTGTTCAAGACTGAATAGATTAAATTCTTTTAGCCTGTCTGCATACGACAAGCCTTTTAAACCCAGGATAATTCTGGTCGCTCTTCTTTGCACTCTTTCTAGAGCAGCAATATCCTTTTTGTAACGAGGTGATCAGAACTGAACACAATATTCTAGATGAGGTCTTACTAATGCTTTGTAAAGTTTTAACATTACTTTCCTTGATTTAAATATAACACTTTTCACAATATATCCGAGCATCTTGTTGGCCTTTTTTATAGCTTCCCCACATTGTCTAGATGAAGACATTTCTGAGTCAACATAAACTCCTAGGTCTTTTTCATAGATTCCTTCTTTGTCAAAAGCTTTCTGGAAATCTAAATAAACCATCTCGGATGCTTTGCAATTATCCACTGTCGATGTTGCATCCTCAAAAAAATCAAGCAGGTTAGTTAGACACAATCTCCCTTTCCTAAAACCATGCTGACTGTCTCCCAGGATACTGTTACCATATAGGTAATTTTCCATTTTGGATCTTATTATAGTTTCCATAAGTTTACATATAATAGAAGTCAGGCTTATTGGTCTGTAGTTACCTGGTTCGGTTTTGTCTCCCTTTTTGTGGATCGGCATTACATTTGCAATTTTCCAGTCTGTCGGTACAACCCCTGTGTCAAGAGACTGTTGCATGATCTTGGTTAGCGGTTTGTAAATAACTTCTTTCATTTCTTTGAGTACTATTGGGAGGATCTCATCCGGCCCAGGGGATGTGTTTATTTTAAGAGCTCCTAGTCCCTTTAACACTTCTGCCTCTGTTATGCTAAAGTTATTTTAAACTGGATAGGCACAGGTCGACATGTGGGGCATGTTGTCCGTATCCTCCTTTGTAAAAACTTGTGAAAAGTAATCATTTAATATATTTGCATTTTTTTTCTTTGTCTATGATTTTGCCATTTGTGTCTCTTAGACATTTAACCTCCTCTTTGAATGTTCTCTTGCTGTTATAATATTGGAAAAACATTTTGGAATTGGTTTTAGCCCCCTTAGCAATGTTCATTTCTATCTCTCTCTTGGCCTTTCTAACTTCCTTTTTGACTTGCGTTTGCAGTTTCAAGTACTCTTTGTGTGTACTTTTGTTTTTGGTCCCATTTAAACGCTCTGTAAAGTGCCTTTTTTCGCTGAATATTTTTTTAAATTGATCTGTTAAACCATTTTGGCCATTTTGTTTTAGATTTAGATTTGTCTACTTTTCGGATGTAATTGTTTTGTGCCTCTAGTACTACATTTTTTAAAAACAGCCATCCTTTTTCTGTGGATGTTTTCTCTATTTTACTCCAATCTACTTCTGTTAGTCTCTGTTTCATACCTTCAGAGTTTGCTTTTCTAAAATTGTAAACCTTAGCTTTAGTCATTACTTTTTGGATTTTAAAAATCACTTCAAATGAAACCATGTTGTGGTCTGTGTTTGCCAATGGCTCTCTGCTCTGACCTCTGTTTTAGTTATTCTGTCTTTGTTATTTGAAAAGACTAAATCAAGGCATGCTTCCCCTCTAGTCGGTGCCTTGTCAAATTGCGATAGGAAGCAGTCATTTGTCATTTCCAACATTTCAATTTTGTCCATCGTGCTCCCCACCGGGTTTTCCCATTTTATATGGGGGAAGTTGAAATCCCCCATTAGTATGGCTAAATACAAAATATACACTTCTGCATGAACAAACATTTATATGACTTAATGCTGGGAATAATCTATTTTTAGATATCAATTTCTTAATTACAGCACCAGGAATAAGTCATTCAATATATATATATATATATATATATATATATATATATATATATATATATATATATATATATATATATATATATATATATATATATATACAGTACTGTGCAAAAGTTTTAGGCAGGAGTGAAAAATGCTGTAAAGTAAGAATGCCTTCAAAAATAGACATGTTAATAGATTATATTTATCAATTAACTAAATGCAAAGTGAGTGAACAGAAGAAAAATCTAAATCAAATCCATATTTGGTGTGACAACCCTTTACCTTCAAAACAGCATCAATTCTTCTAGGTACACTTGCACAAAGTCAGGGGATTTTGTAGGCATATAGTCAGGTGTATGATTAAACAATTATACCAAACAGGTGCTAATGATCATCAATTCAATATGTAGGTTGAAACACAATCATTAACTGAAACAGAAACCGCTATGCAGGAGGAATAAAACTGGGTGAGGAACAGCCAAACTCAGCTAACAAGGTGAGGTTGCTGAAGACAGTTTACTGTCAAAAGTCATACACCATGGCAAGACTGAGCACAGCAACAAGACACAAGGTAGTTATACTGCATCAGCAAGGTCTCTCCCAGGCAGAAATTTCAAGGCAGACAGGGGTTTCCAGATGTGCTGTCCAAGCTCTTTTGAAGAAGCACAAAGAAACGGGCAACGTTGAGGACCGTGAGCGCAGTGGTCGGCCAAGGAAACTTACTGCAGCAGATGAAAGACACATCATGCTTACTTCCCTTCCATATCGGAAGATGTCCAGCAGTGCCATCAGCTCAGAACTGGCAGAAAATAGTGGGACCCTGGTACACCCATCTACTGTCCGGAGAAGTCTGGTCAGAAGTGGCCTTCATGGAAGACTTGCGGCCAAAAAGCCATACCTCCGGCGTGGAAACAAGGCCAAGCGACTCAACTATGCACGAAAACACAGGAACTGGGGTGCAGAAAAATGGCAGCAGGTGCTCTGGACTGATGAGTCAAAATTTGAAATATTTGGCTGTAGCAGAAGGCAGTTTGTTCGCGAAGGGCTGGAGAGCGTACACGAATGAGTGTCTGCAGGCAACAGTGAAGCATGGTGGAGGTTCCTTGCAAGTTTGGGGCTGCATTTCTGCAAATGGAGTTGGGGATTTGGTCAGAATTAATGGTCTCTTCAATGCTGAGAAGTACAGGCAGATACTTATCCATTATGCAATACCATCAGGGAGGCATCTGAATGGCCCCAAATTTATTCTGCAGCATGACAACGACCCCAAACATACAGCGAAAGTCATTAAGAACTATCTTCAGCGTAAAGAAGAACAAGGAGTCCTGGAAGTGATGGTATGGCCCCCACAGAGCCCTGATCTCAACATCATCAAGTCTGTCTGGGATTACATGAAGAGAGAGAAGCAACTGAGGCTGCCTAAATCCACAGAAGAACTGTGGTTAGTTCTCCAAGATGTTTGGGCCAACCTACCTGCCGAGTTCCTTCAAAACTGTGTGCAAGTGTACCTAGAAGAATTGATGCTTGATGCTGTTTTGAAGGCAAAGGGTGGTCACACCAAATATGGATTTGATTTAGATTTTTCTTCTGTTCACTCACTTTGCATTTAGTTAATTGATAAATATAATCTATTAACATGTCTATTTTTGAAAGCATTCTTACTTTACACCATTTTTTCACACCTGCCTAAAACTTTTGCACAGTACTGTATATATATATATATATATTGACTTATTACACAAAGAATTTAAAAATGATTACAAAATATTTTATTTCAGGACGTTTTGGACAAAGCCCTTCAGCTGTGTACACACACACACACACTCACTGTCCGGATAGATACATAGGAATATCATTGGTATACAAAAATCATACTTAAATACAGTATAACTACATATTAACATTTGCAGTCATTCTTATAGTTATTTTGTGCAACTGCACTGAATACTGTATCTGCAGGGTAAGTACAGGGCAACTATAGTGACGTTTGTGTAATTTGTACTACATCTAAATAATGTGCAATCCTTTTACCAAAATACAAAGAGTTCAACTAACAGTCCCAAAGTGAGCTTGTGCACAATAACCCTGACTGCAAAGTGTGAAAACAACACGTTAAATAATACAACGACTACTGCACATCTTTGTGACAGAGAGAGGCACAATCCTGGTGCTTGGGTAGAAGTGGCCACTGGGAGAGACCCTAGGAGGAGGGGTAGGATGACTCTGGAATGAATACTGCTGGCGGGACAATAGGAGAGGAGGCTTCTTTTATCTGAACACTTGCGTGCTGTATGCCCTTAAATGTGCTAAGGGTTGGCATGGGAGACTTTCTCTTTTCAACAAGGTGCTGATAACATACTACATTATCTCCTGTGAAGAATAGCAAGAAGCCAAAAAAGAAAAAAGACTGTAACCCTGAACGCTTTTCCCATGTAGTGTGATTCATGTGGAGAGTACTTTCATACAAAAGGTTTAACCGATTAAGTAATAAAACAAGTTGGCTTTCATATTCATGTCTTTAAGTGTCTATGGATAACTGATCACATATTGCAAACTAATGCAAACAGGTCCAAGGCAAATCACAAACCAGGTACACTGTTTTCTTTTTATGTTTTGGTTCATTATTATTATTATTATTTATTATTATTTATTTCTTAGCAGACGCCCTTATCCAGGGCGACTCACAATCGTAAGCAAATACATTTCAAGTGTTACAGTACAAGTAATAATACAATAAGAGCAAGATAAATACAATGACTAGTTCAAGCAAGTACAAGTGTGACAAAATACAATTCAATAATACAACAGATAAAAGTGACAGTGATAGTTACATCAAGATATGATTAAATACCAAATACTACAGATTAAACACTTGGCAGATTACAGTACTCTGAAGTACAGGATTAAATGCAGTAAAATAGGGGGCAGATAAGAGTAAGTAAAGCACATTTAAGGAAGGGTGAAAGTGACCCAGGGGAGAAACAGAGGAGTTCTACAGGTGCTGTCTGAAGAGGTGAGTCTTAAGGAGGCGCGGAATGTGGTCAGGGACTGGGCGGTCCTGACATCTGTAGGTAGGTCATTCCACCACTGCGGAGCGAGGGTGGAGAAGGAGCGGGCTCTGGAGGCAGGGGAGCATAGAGGAGGTAGAGCCAGTCTTCTAGTGCAGGCGGAGCGGAGAGGTCGAGTGGGGGTGTAGGGAGAGATGAGGGTCTGGAGGTAGCTGAGTGCAGTCTGGTCAAGGCATCTGTAGGCTAGTACAAGAGTCTTGAACTGGATGCGGCGGTGATCGGTAGCCAGTGGAGTGGCGGAGTAGTGGAGTTGCGTGGGAGAAGCGAGGCAGAGAGAACACCAGGCGGGCAGCGGAGTTCTGGATGAGCTGGAGAGGGCGAGTGGCGGACGAGGGAGGCCAGCCAGGAGGAGTTGCAGTAGTCTAGGCGGGAGAGTACCAAGGCCTGGACCAGGAGCTGGGTGGCGTAGTTGGTGAGGAAGGATCGGATTCTTCGGATGTTGCTCAGGAAGAACCGGCAAGTGCGTGCCAGAGTGGAGATGTGCTGGGAATAAGAGAGGCAGGGGTCCAGGGTGACTCCGAGGTTCTTAGCGGAGGAAGAGGGAGAGAGTGTGGTAGATTCCAGAGGAACAGAGATAGAGAGATCAGAGGAGGGGGAGGAGGAGGAGGGAAAGAAAAGGAGGTCAGATTTAGAGAGGTTGAGTTTGAGGTGATGCGAGTGCAAATCACAAACCAGGTACACTGTTTTCTTTTTATGTTTTGGTTCATTATAACTCTTAAAACTCACATCAACCGGCCTTCATAAAAGGCCAGCAAACACTTCATGGTAATTAATGGCAGTCAATCAAAAGCCCTGGTATAAATGGTTCTGTAATTGCATGTACTGCATTTCCCATGACCCACATAAATACCCCCTGAATGTTTTTAGCCTGATGCATTTTCTCGGATCGCCGTATCAGTGACTAACTTCCGAAGTCACACATCAAGAAGGCTTAATTGCTGCTTTAATGTTCCTTGTGTGCAGAATGATGGATTTCCGTATTCAATTGCACTCAGGCATCCTCATACGGATGTCTGGCCACAGAAATGACCGCAGGAGTAATGAAAGCTTTCTAGTTTGAGGAAACTTACTCCAGGAATCAGATTCCCTTCGGCCACAAATTTGTAATTACATTCTATGGAGTTTGAGAAGTTGCCCTGCCAAAAACATTGAAAAAAGCATAAATGCATTAGAAAATAGTGTAGATACAGAGATAGGAAACTAAATATGGCACAATTGGGGATATACAGTATATATATATATATATATATATATGAAGACACTTTTTTCGTTGTTCTGTTGAATCAAAGTGTTTTAAGCAAATAAAATGTAAGAATGCACAATATCAGTGGTCATGTCTTAAAGAATATAGAAGAGATTTTTTGAGTGTGACCCGTCCCGACTCCAGAAATATCAACAATCAAGTAACATATGCATGGATGGTTAGTTCACCATTGCTAAGAACTGTTTTTTGACTTTGTGGAGATAGTCTATCTATCTATCTATCTATCTATCTATCTATCTATCTATCTATCTATCTATCTATCTATCTATCTATCTATCTGTCTCTCTATCTATCTATTTTATACACATGGCTTTGAGAATCCAGCCCTTAGCGCTTCAGCTGTAGCATAGAGAACCCTTGTGCACTGCCTCCTCCAGGAGACTGCACTGCGATCAGTTCACATGAGACCGCTGACCTCCTCCGCAGTGCTCTGCAGGGGATGCTTGTGTAATGGGACCCAACCTTCACAAGGACCCCAGGTTTACACAACAGGAAATCATTGCACTCTTCAAGCCCTGAGGAGCCTGAGGACAGCCAGTGTAGACAGCGGGAATCTCCTGTCCGGATCTGAACCTACTTGTTCTCGGTGTGGGCGTTCGTGTTTATTTCAAGAGTGTTTGTGTTTATTTCAAGGGTGTTCGTGTTTATTTCAAGGGTGTTCGTGTTTATTTCAAGGGTGTTCGTGTTTATTTCTTGGACAGGTTCTTATTGGTCTAAAGACAACACTGAGGTTTAGGTCAGAAAAGATCCAAACAAGTGATATTGTCAAGCAGCTACGTGATATCAGAAATGTATTGTGCCAGGCATGACAAACATGGCCAAAGAGAAAGAAGCTAAGAGCAGGCTGCAGCATGAGCACAGAGGGATGCACAATGAAGCCAGTGAAAAGCAGGCTTGTCATGAGTGGAATAGCATTTGCACAGGGTCTTCTTTCAATAACATTATAACCGCATAGATTCCACCACACTGGCAGGGTTTGCAACCAGACCCCCAAGTAATTCCACAATTGTTTTCTAGGAAACATCTTTCACTTTTTTTTTTTTTCGTTAAGGGGCAGAGAAACTGTCGGGTTGACAAAGCTTGAAAATGTGACAAGAAAGCATCTGTGAGGCGTAATAAAACAAAGTGTGTGTGTGTCGTATTCCCCCTCAGCCCCAGCAACAGAGAAGCATGCATATCTAACGCCTCTGACTGTGTGAAACCTTTTGTATAGGCAAGGATCTCTGCAAGAGCCCTTGATTACAGAGTTTGGCATGTACCCAGTACATTTTTTGGAATGGGTTCTTGTACATCAGTGACATTAATAATGGGAAATTTATTCTCTGCCCTTACCGGATAAATTAATTTTAAACACTTTAGCCCAGCAAAACAATGGCTACTGGCAATGCCTATTATTTGCCTATTTATTACAAAAAAAAATTGGCAGTCATTCACAGCAGCAGTCTGATGAGAATGAAAAAACAGTGGCTTGGAAACTTGGCAAGTGTAATACTTAAAGCTTAGACTCGTTTAAACCATAAACCGGTTAGATTATTAATATTTCTTTGCATCTGTTTATATTATATTTATTGGAGAATAAATACAGTTTTTTGTTTTATTTAAATGACTGATTGATAAGGAGTATATAAAACATGTCTTTGTGGAAATGGTTACCCTTTTAATCATTTCAGGGCTGAATTCTCAAAGCTATGTACTCCAATTCATCATTAAGCACAATTTGTTTTTTCAGAAAGGAGAAACGCACCCATTCCAATAAAGTTACCAAACCAGAAATAAACAACAAAGACTTTTAATGCAGGGGCCACTTTAATGCAGGGGCCTCTTGAATGAAGTATGAATTTGTTTCTTATTCCTTTTTAGATGATTAAAAGTAAATATCTTTGAGAATACCGCCCTTGCTGTTCTAATGCAGAAATAATTTGATTAAAAGGGTTCTACCCTCCTGCGATGATAAATCACACGAACATGGATTTTGTCATTTATGCTGAATGTATAATCCCATTTCCTGCCCAACAGCTGGTCCTGCAGGGAATACATTCAGTGGCTCCCGTAACTGGTCTTTCCTCAGCCTGCACAGTACCACAATAAATCAACCAAGGCCTTGGGAGACGCGTTCACTGCCTCTCAGCAGGAAAGCTGCCTCCCGAGGGCACAGGGCAACCCCACCAGTAGAAGCCACCTGTACCAAGCCTAGAAACCAAGGACTGTGAAGCCATCCACAACCCAGAACGCACGACGGCAAGGTTCTGAGAGGCAGACTAATGCAATCCAGAGTGCACGACGACAGGGTTCTGATAGGCACACTAATGCAATCCAGAACGCATGACGACAGGGTTCTGATAGGCACACTAATGCAATCCAGAACGCACGACGACAGGGTTCTGAGAGGCAGACTAATGCAATCCAGAGTGCATGACGGCAGGGTTCTGAACAGCACACTAATGCAATCCAGAACGCACGATGACAGGGTTCTGATAGGCACACTAATGCAATCCAGAACACACAACGGCAGGGTTCTGATAGGCACACTAATGGCCTTATGATATGGCACAACCATTCAGTACTAAGAGCCATAATAAGAGATTATTAGTATTTCTAAAGTATTAGTATTTCCTAATTATTTCTTCTCAAAAATAATTCATCTTCTTTAGATAAAGTCAATCAAAAATAGTTTATTCAGGAATTAAAATGCAAACAGTAACAAAGCAAATCGAATGCAATACATCAGTCATCTCACACACATCAGTCATCTCACACACAGGCCTCAGCTGATGGTGTTCTGAGCTGGCATCAGTGTAGATGTTATTTACTTCTGAGCCGAGCTGAGCTTTCAGTTTTGAGCCGAGCTGAGCTTTGAGTTTTTTTTCTGAGCCGGCATGACACAGACATGTTAGTTTCTGAGCTGGCATCAGTGTAGATGTTTCTGAGCTGAGCCAAGAAATTACGTTGTACAGCACAGATATACAGCTAGCTTACGTAACTTGTTTGACCAATCTTATTTCCCTAGCATGATACATGGTGTGAGACAAAGCACATTAAAAGTTAACATTTGCGTTTCTTCTTCACTTTACCAATGTCAGCAGAAACCCAGATAACAAGAAGTTACATTTTGCTAAATTCTCACAGGCAGCAAAGCACTATAACCACACATCACAAGGTTGAACGACAAGGCTGGTGATTGCAAACTACTGATGTACACCAGCTATGTACAGCTTGATTTTAAGAGTTCATTAACCCTGCGTTGATTCAGAGCTTACATTAAACACAGGAAAATCACACAGTGTTTACAGACAGTTTTAATGATTTCTGCATCATTTAAATGAGAAGCATAAGTAATGGGTTGTACAATGAAAAGGAACAAAGGCTGATGAAATAGTAAGCGCTTGTTCCTTTTTAACTGGAACAATGAGTACCCTGCCCCACACAAGGTGTGTGGTTATCAGAAAAGCCTACGTGTTCCAAAAGTGTGTTCGTATTATTAGTTTATTTAGCAGACGCCTTTATCCAAGGTGACTTACAGAGACTAGGGTGTGTGAACTATGCATCAGCTGCAGAGTCACTTACAATTACGTCTCACCCGAAAGACGGAGCACAAGGAGGTTAAGTGACTTGCTCAGGGTCACACAATGAGTCAGTGGCTGAGGTGGGATTTGAATCGGGGACCTCCTGGTTACAAGCCCTTTTCTTTAACCACTGGACCACACAGCCTCCTCTATGCATTCCATAACACTTACCTACAGTTACAGCATGTCACTTTGAACAAAAGTAAGTGATTTTAGAACCAGTTTTAATTGGTTTGATTATAGTTTGTATATAGGCTCAAAACAGCATATTAAGCAGAAACAGTTTTTAGGTTTTATCATCCCTCCGAGGACACAGCTGCACTCTGAGTTATTAAAAGCCAGTTATTACTCCCTACAAGGCCAGGGCAATACATTGGCAAGAGCTTCAAAATCCTTACACTAAGATTTTACCTTTTAACAGAAGAGATGCTTGAGTTTTGTTACGGATTAATATAATGTAATTTGCTTTATGTCAAAAACCCACAACAAGTAGCATTTTTTTGCATATTATCTTATCAGCGTTATTTGTGTTATTAAAAAAAAATCAAAAGACACTGAATATTTTTTAATTATAACAGAATTTGTATTAATTTGTGAAAAAAATGCCTGCCACCGCAGATTGCTTTTAAGCTGGATGTTTACTCCAATGAATTTTTTGACATTTTGTAAATTTCCACTGTGCACCATTAACCCAACAGTCAAATCAAAGTCTCGATGCTTAAAAAAAAAAATTCTGTGTCCACGGCACCCCGGCGTGCGCCACATGCTGCCGCGTACTCTGAGTGGCCTTTAGGAAAAATATAACACGCCTTCAGTCAGCCGGGTATCCAGTCGCCTGGAGATCACCACCTGCTTTTGCTCTGCAATTTATGTAAATATGTCATCATAATTCAAATTCCTGCCGTTTTCAGCTTTTTGAAAGGCTCACTTGTTGATGCAAAGCGACCGCTACTATTTTCAATGCACCTTGTCTGCGTCCATTGTCACTGCTGTTCCAAGAGACTTGTTTTTGAACAGAATGATTTCTGGCTAAGCCTTTCAAAAGAAGCGAATTCTTTGGAAATCTGTAGTGCTGGCAGGTGCTGGGGAAGGACAGTTAAAAGTATAAATAACTCAGACACCTTCCCAGGTGTGGGCAATCAGCGGCAGCTACACCTGCAATTTACAGCCGAGATTCAGACCTGTAGCGGATCACCTTTCATATGAGTTGCTTGGCCCTTATAAAAATTAGGGGTAGCCCTTTATGTAAAATGCTAAACTCTCCTACGGTATTGGGTGCATTCATTGGGCTCACTCTCCTACTTGCCACAGAATTTAAATCCCATTTTCATGTTTCTGCATACAGTACAAAGGGCATGGCAAGGTTAATCAATCATTGTAGCTTCTTTCATGTGGTAAAGCACAGGATTACAGTTACAGTATTGTTGTACAGGGGAATGTAGAAGAGGAAGCACAACACTAGATCAAGATGTACTTCATGGCTTTTCTATGAACTACAGGACCAAGGGGATTGACTTAATACCAATACATTTAAAACAGGCCTCAAACCTGCTCCAATATATTCCTTCCACCACATTCTTACTGATATTATAAAGGGTAATAAAATCACCCTTCAAGTAAAAGCACAAAGAGTTAAAGTGCAGTGCTTTTAACACCCGCTGCTGTCTGGATCATTAACCTAGACTGTGCATTAGTTAAAAAAAAAAAAAAAATCTTGTCCTAAACTTTTTTTGCCCAGCCATGAGTAACGAGAAGGCTAAATTACCCACTGAACTTTATAGCAAGAAGCTACAACAGAAGATAATTTGTAGCAGATTTCAGTGGCACCGCCAGCAGCCACAGATGGGCTAACAGCATGACATTAGCCCAGTTTAACAAGGTATTTCAATTAACCTTGTGTTTTGCAACGGACGGTGAAATGAAGAAATTATTAAGAGTTGAAATATACAATAGTTTGACGTAAAAAAAAAAAAAGTCTTAGAATGATTTACTTATCTATTTGCACATTTAAACGGGTTTAAATAGTTGTACTAATGCTTTATTTTAATAATTTTTTTGATATACTCTCCAACACTATAGTGAAGACATAACAAAACAGTGGCATGTTCACGAGAAAGACGCGGACCCCCCCCCCCCATGCATTGGTCAACTGTTTGTCTGGCTGCTATACGTTTTGCTACAAAAACATGGCAATGCAACGGCTATGGTTACATTAATTAAGGTATTTAAGGAATTTACTTTCTTTTTTTTTTCTTTAAGGTCTGTTTTTTTTTTTTTAAACACCGTAGCGTGCCACAGCATGTTGTGCCATGTTTAGAACAAGCACATGACTCAACCACTTTCCTTCGTTCTGTTTGTTTCGTTCTTGGCCAGTATTCAGTCTCGAATTGGCTCTGGTAGGAAGACTTTATTCTCTTTAGTGTGGTAGAGCAGAACAGGACCCCTCCCTCCCCCTGCTTGTAAAGTTGGAAACTACATTTATTTTTTCCTTTCCTCCCTTATTACTCATCCACCCTGGAACACACTAGACCTGGAAGCCAAGCTAAGGCAACGTCTAGACCAACAGCCTTCCCCACGAAAGCAAACCCCTGGCTTTCATCTCTGAAGTCATTCAAACTCCTGGCTTTCATCTCTGAAGTCATTCAAACTCTTGGCTTTCAACTCTGAAGTCATTCGGATCTGTGCAGTTTGCTAGGTTCTGGTCCAGTCCTAATGCCACATCCACCCCGATGTGCTGTTCCCTGGACAGGTTAGATACTCCCCCGCAATGCCACGTCCACCCTGATGTGCTGTCTCCCTGGACAGGTTAGATACTCCCCCGCAATGCCACGTCCACCCTGATGTGCTGTCTCCCTGGACAGGTTAGATACTCCCCCGCAATGCCACTCCCACCCTGATGTGCTGTCTCCCTGGACAGGTTAGATACTCCCCACAATGCCACTCCCACCCTGATGTGCTGTCTCCCTGGACAGGTTAGATACTCCCCCACAATGCCACTCCCACCCTGATGTGCTGTCTCCCTGGACAGGTTAGATACTCCCCCACAATGCCACTCCCACCCTGATGTGCTGTCTCCCTGGACAGGTTAGATACTCCCCCGCAATGCCACTCCCACCCTGATGTGCTGTCTCCCTGGACAGGTTAGATACTCCCCCACAATGCCACTCCCACCCTGATGTGCTGTCTCCCTGGACAGGTTAGATACTCCCCACAATGCCACTCCCACCCTGATGTGCTGTCTCCCTGGACAGGTTAGATACTCCCCACAATGCCACTCCCACCCTGATGTGCTGTCTCCCTGGACAGGTTAGATACTCCCCCGCAATGCCACGTCCACCCTGATGTGCTGTCTCCCTG
Source organism: Acipenser oxyrinchus oxyrinchus (assembly GCA_030684275.1). Lineage (NCBI taxonomy): Eukaryota > Metazoa > Chordata > Actinopteri > Acipenseriformes > Acipenseridae > Acipenser > Acipenser oxyrinchus. The sequence goes on along the minus strand of CM060257.1, from coordinate 845,428 downwards.
GACAGGTTAGATACTCCCCCACAATGCCACTCCCACCCTGATGTGCTGTCTCCCTGGACAGGTTAGATACTCCCCCACAATGCCACTCCCACCCTGATGTGCTGTCTCCCTGGACAGGTTAGATACTCCCCCACAATGCCACTCCCACCCTGATGTGCTGTCTCCCTGGACAGGTTAGATACTCCCCCACAATGCCACGTCCACCCTGATGTGCTGTCTCCCTGGACAGGTTAGATACTCCCCAGCAATGCCACGTCCACCCTGATGTGCTGTCTCCCTGGACAGGTTAGATACTCCCCCCAATGCCACTCCCACCCTGATGTGCTGTCTCCCTGGACAGGTTAGATACTCCCCACAATGCCACGTCCCACCCTGATGTGCTGTCTCCCTGGACAGGTTAGATACTCCCCACAATGCCACGTCCACCCTGATGTGCTGTCTCCCTGGACAGGTTAGATACTCCCCCACAATGCCACTCCCACCCTGATGTGCTGTCTCCCTGGACAGGTTAGATACTCCCCCGCAATGCCACTCCCACCCTGATGTGCTGTCTCCCTGGACAGGTTAGATACTCCCCCACAATGCCACGTCCACCCTGATGTGCTGTCTCCCTGGACAGGTTAGATACTCCCCCGCAATGCCACTCCCACCCTGATGTGCTGTCTCCCTGGACAGGTTAGATACTCCCCCACAATGCCACGTCCACCCTGATGTGCTGTCTCCCTGGACAGGTTAGATACTCCCCCACAATGCCACGCCCACCCTGATGTGCTGTCTCCCTGGACAGGTTAGATACTCCCCCGCAATGCCACTCCCACCCTGATGTGCTGTCTCCCTGGACACTACTGAAACCGGGTGCCTGCAGTAGTGGGTGCTCCCTATTAAATTCAGTCTGCAGTCATTTCTCCTTGCCTTTGGAAGTTGCAGCGAGGAGATGGTTGGCAGGTTTGGTTATCAGCTGAGAATGTCTCCCTGCTGGGCTGGACTCCACTAAACAAGGCCAGAACAAAACATCTGCGATTAGATGCTGCTCATCAGGATCAATTCACCCGGATAAGGGCGTCTGCTAAGAAATAAATGATGATAATAATAATAATAATCAATAACAACAGAGTCTCTTTGCCAAGGCGCTATTGCAAGGCAGCCAGCATAGAATACTGATGGGCTTTCCATTGTAATAAAATTCACTTCAAGTTATTTATTCCAAATCGTCATCAGAAAGGAGAAACACACCCAATAAAGTTACCCGACCCAGAAATAAACAACTAGGGCTTTTAGTTCAAGTGCTTGAATGAAGTACTGAGTTGTTTCTTAGTTGTTTTAGACGTTTAATCTGTGTTTTCTCCAATCAGAAAAAAATTGTGCCAATGACGATTTGAAGTAAATAGCTTTGAGAATCTAGCCCATAGTGTTTACATCATTTTCACTGGCACACTGTGCTGTGCAGGAAATTGAGCACTTATTAAAATAAACTGCTACCTGGGCATAAAAATCTAATTATCAGAAATAAAGATACAGAACGGAATGGAAACGCTTGAAATATCGCTCTCTTACACGAGCACGGCGATGGTGCACTAAACTGGTGACACAGCTGCTGAATGTTGGTAGAGTGCAATTCAATATGGGGTTTTTATTCAGCATCTCCAATGTATTAAAGAATGAGCGAATGGCGATTCTCTATTAATATCGATCTATGACAGTGCTTTCTTTGCATAACATTCATGAATGACGCAACCGTTCCGATAAAGATTTTGATTTAGTATATTTTATATATTTAAGACATAGACCATGACCTAAACATATCATCCAAAATGATGATAGCATCTTTATTCCTACCCTGAGATGGAAACTGACGATCATCCAGAATCTCTAATGAATGCAACTTGAACTCAAATTCCAGAGAGCCGGTGCACTAAAGTACATCTACCCTCTGCGTCAAATTATCCAAATCGGAAACAATGGAAACGTGTCCACAGAGATTGTTCTGAAATAAATCAGCCCTGATATATTGTTCATTTCAATCAAGTGTAAGAACAAAGACTCTTTGTGTTCTCGTCAACGCCAAGTATGCATGTGAAAATCCCAGCCCAAGCTAAATTAGTATGTCAACTGTATGCACGTCGCATTTGCATAAATCTGATACCAAGAGTACTGCTGGCAAGGGGAATGAGCCAAGATTAAGAGCACAGCAAAACGAGAACAAACAGTATAGAAAAATGTAGTGATAAAGTTTGTGTTTCTAGAAAAAAATTCAATTACAGGGATACAAATAATCTAAATAGTTCCCAACGTGCTGTTTTTTTATTTGATTTATTTCTTTTAACAGAATTCTACCACTGCTTTGACTCAGGTTAGTGGCTTTCATGCAGACTCTACTGACAAAGACGTGAGCGCACCCTGACGATGCCTGCGTGCGCTTGAATTATACTGAAACACAACATTGATCGAGTGAAAAAAACTGCAGGGATAGGAAAAAACAAAAGCACTAATTTAGTAAAGTTCAAATAAAATGATCAGACAAGACACGTGTTGCAAAAATGTATGTTTTTTTATTTTTTAAATTGTATTTTTTCATCCTGCTATAATTTAATCAAAGATATTCTTGAATACATTTACAGACTAATGTTATTGTACAGATAGTCATGGCATAGTTATGTTTAGAAAATGTTTACAATTAAACAATATATTTTTTGCATGACTTGATTGGGGAGCTTTTATTTTTCAATAAGAATAATACAAAAAATAAAAAATAATCAATGCACTGTTGCAGAGTGTGCTCACGCAATCTGGGTTACTGTTCTGCACAGTAGGAACCTAAGCAATGCAATATCTGGTGGAATGTTCATGGAAACTCATCACAACTCTGGGATGAATGTTCTTTTGGGAATTGGGAATCTGCTGGTACTAATAACCTCTCATTGATCAAACACCTCAAGTAATTCATCTCTCTTAGACTGTAATCAGTTTCTAGGCCAGGGACACACAAACACATGCTCATGCAAGAAGCAAACTCAAGGATTTATGGACCCATCTGCTCAGCAAAGCCTTTGGGAAGCATACTAAGATGTACTTAGGATATTATTTTCTCCACAGGTGGGAAATTAGGCAGATATTAGATCCCTTTTCCAACCAGTTGGAAGGAAAAGAGAAGTAAATGGGAGCTTATCAACCCAACAGGGGCAGAACGAGAGACGCTTGTTTACTGAGCTGCTGCTGAACATCTCCATTCATGTCTTGAAATTAGAAAGAAAACAAAACAAAAGCAAATTGAATCCTGCGATGGTGTTCTGGGATAGTGGGCCACACAGTGCTCACTTGTCTGCTTACCACAGTCATAGCTTTCCCTTTCTTGGAGTAAAAAGCTTTGAGAATTTTGCCACCCAATGACTAGTTTTCTTTTGGATGTGATAATAAATGTATTAGGTCATAATGGAATCTGTCATTTAAGAAACAATAGAAGATGCATTCACTTTCCTAAAAGTGTATACAAAACTCTGGCCTAACTGCATTTTATATATAACTGTACAGTATCTTGTTTTTCCACAAGGGTGCTTAAAAAATGACAAATCTTAACTGACAAATCGCCTGTTCCGGTGACATCACGTCCTGCTCATCCCTTCCACAGTGCCCTGTTCAGATTCCAGTAAATTACATTCACCAAATACTCAGTATCCACTCAATTCTACTGCACAGAACCAATTCCATTTCCAGATAAGTGCTAATAATCATCATCATCATCATCATCATCATCATCATCATCATCATCACCATCACCATCATCATCATCATCATCACCATCATCATCATCATCACCATCATCATCATCATCATCATCAGATTGCTCCATGGTTGTTCACCTGTCAAGCCACACTGAAATGTGGCACATGAGTTCATTGAAATCCTAAATCTGCACTGGGTGCTTTTGTTGGGTTGCATCAACCTGCTGCCCCCAGATTGCAAAGAGAGAAAAGAGAAGAGAAAAGATAATTGCAGTATCTGAAGTGCTTTCAGGGTCCAGGGCTAGCCCAGATGTCACGAGGTTTGTTAAGACCCAAACTCTGTCTACGTTTACAGTGGCTTTGTTTTGTTGTTGTTGTTTTTTTTGTTTTTTTGCCATGATAGTGAATTAGCTTGTTCATATCAGACTAAAAAGAAAACGTGAAGTCATTTCTGCTTGACTACACTTTAAAATGGAAGACATTTCAAATGTGAACACATGAAGAAAACATGTGTCTGAAAATGAAGTATAACACCACATTGATATTAAACACAACACAGAGATTTTTAATTTTTGTTTAATATTTACTTGATTCTTTTTATTAAAGATATAATATATAATGGTTTGTACTGAAACAGTAAAAGTTCTCTCTGGTGACATGAAAAGGGGCATATATGTTCTATATCATCCCCATTTGTCCATCAAGTGGGACCCATACAGTGCACACAAATCATTTCTAAACTTGGTTCTCTACATGTACGTGTGGACATATTGTCCATTCATGATCCACTAACCCATAGCACTTCTATATTACACTTCATGTATAAAAGATGCTCTTTTTGTATATACTGGCATTGCTATGAATTCCTGATTTTGGAGATTTATCCTTAAGTCCCTTTACAGAATCCTTTATGTTTTAAGACTATAAAGCCCATCTTTAACGAACGTGCTGGTTTCCAAAACGTCTTTCATTTGCAATAAGAGGAATACACTTATTCATTTGAATCACACACATTAACAACGGCTCTGTGAGTTAATCAGATAAAACAAAGGCTCTTATCAGATCAATAGGCACATTAAACCATTTCAATCTTATCTCTTAGTAATAATTTTTGAACTCTTGGCTCTTATTTCTTCTCATTAAAGAAGGCTAATTCCTGATTAGCATCTTGCCTCCATAAGATAAGCATCTTCTTCGGAACTGAACCCAGGGCTGCAGAATGCGTCGGATCAAACTTAAATACTGCGGTTTTCCTGATTAATTAATTGTTTTCTTCCTGTAGCTGTTTGAAATGGTTGTCCCGCAGCTTTTTATATGAAGAAAAGATTAGACTACGAGACTTCCAACAAACACTGTTAATTAAGCTTTTCTAATGTCTGCATGCTCCCAGTCAAGTAGAACTGCCATTTTGGTGTGCCAGACTAGCGGTATGTAGAGTATCTGCAGACTAGCGCTGCGTAGAGTATCTGCAGACCAGCGCTACATAGAGTATCTGCAGACTAGCGCTACGTAGAGTATCTGCAGACTAGCGCTATGTAGAGTATCTGCAGACTTGCGCTACGTAGAGTATCTGCAGACCAGCGCTACGTAGAGTATCTGCAGACTAGCGCTACGTAGAGTATCTGCAGACTAGCGCTACGTAGAGTATCTGCAGACTAGCGCTACGTAGAGTATCTGCAGACTAGCGCTACGTAGTGTATCTGCAGACTAGCGCTGCGTAGAGTATCTGCAGACTAGCGCTACGTAGAGTATCTGCAGACTAGCGCTATGTAGAGTATCTGCAGACTAGCGCTACGTAGAGTATCTGCAGACTAGCGCTACGTAGAGTATCTGCAGACTAGCGCTACGTAGAGTATCTGCAGACTAGCGCTATGTAGAGTATCTGCAGACTAGCGCTACGTAGAGTATCTGCAGACTAGCGCTATGTAGAGTATCTGCAGACTAGCGCTACGTAGAGTATCTGCAGACTAGCGCTACGTAGAGTATCTGCAGACTAGCGCTATGTAGAGTATCTGCAGACTAGCGCTACGTAGAGTATCTGCAGACTAGCGGTATGTAGAGTATCTGCAGACTAGCGCTACGTAGAGTATCTGCAGACTAGCGGTATGTAGAGTATCTGCAGACTAGCGCTACGTAGAGTATCTGCAGACTAGCGCTACGTAGAGTATCTGCAGACTAGCGCTACGTAGAGTATCTGCAGACTAGCGCTACGTAGAGTATCTGCAGACTAGCGCTACGTAGAGTATCTGCAGACTAGCGCTACGTAGAGTATCTGCAGACTAGCGCTACGTAGAGTATCTGCAGACTAGCGCTACGTAGAGTATCTGCAGACTAGCGCTACGTAGAGTATCTGCAGACTAGCGCTACGTAGAGTATCTGCAGACTAGCGCTACGTAGAGTATCTGCAGACTAGCGCTACGTAGAGTATCTGCAGACTAGCGCTACGTAGAGTATCTGCAGACTAGCGCTACGTAGAGTATCTGCAGACTAGCGCTACGTAGAGTATCTGCAGACTAGCGCTACGTAGAGTATCTGCAGACTAGCGCTACGTAGAGTATCTGCAGACTAGCGCTACGTAGAGTATCTGCAGACTAGCGCTACGTAGAGTATCTGCAGACTAGCGCTACGTAGAGTATCTGCAGACTAGCGCTACGTAGAGTATCTGCAGACTAGCGCTACGTAGAGTATCTGCAGACTAGCGCTACGTAGAGTATCTGCAGACTAGCGCTACGTAGAGTATCTGCAGACTAGCGCTACGTAGAGTATCTGCAGACTAGCGCTACGTAGAGTATCTGCAGACTAGCGCTACGTAGAGTATCTGCAGACTAGCGCTACGTAGAGTATCTGCAGACTAGCGCTACGTAGAGTATCTGCAGACTAGCGCTACGTAGAGTATCTGCAGACTAGCGCTACGTAGAGTATCTGCAGACTAGCGCTACGTAGAGTATCTGCAGACTAGCGCTACGTAGAGTATCTGCAGACTAGCGCTACGTAGAGTATCTGCAGACTAGCGCTACGTAGAGTATCTGCAGACTAGCGCTACGTAGAGTATCTGCAGACTAGCGCTACGTAGAGTATCTGCAGACTAGCGCTACGTAGAGTATCTGCAGACTAGCGCTACGTAGAGTATCTGCAGACTAGCGCTACGTAGAGTATCTGCAGACTAGCGCTACGTAGAGTATCTGCAGACTAGCGCTACGTAGAGTATCTGCAGACTAGCGCTACGTAGAGTATCTGCAGACTAGCGCTACGTAGAGTATCTGCAGACTAGCGCTACGTAGAGTATCTGCAGACTAGCGCTACGTAGAGTATCTGCAGACTAGCGCTACGTAGAGTATCTGCAGACTAGCGCTACGTAGAGTATCTGCAGACTAGCGCTACGTAGAGTATCTGCAGACTAGCGCTACGTAGAGTATCTGCAGACTAGCGCTACGTAGAGTATCTGCAGACTAGCGCTACGTAGAGTATCTGCAGACTAGCGCTACGTAGAGTATCTGCAGACTAGCGCTACGTAGAGTATCTGCAGACTAGCGCTACGTAGAGTATCTGCAGACTAGCGCTACGTAGAGTATCTGCAGACTAGCGCTACGTAGAGTATCTGCAGACTAGCGCTACGTAGAGTATCTGCAGACTAGCGCTACGTAGAGTATCTGCAGACTAGCGCTACGTAGAGTATCTGCAGACTAGCGCTACGTAGAGTATCTGCAGACTAGCGCTACGTAGAGTATCTGCAGACTAGCGCTACGTAGAGTATCTGCAGACTAGCGCTACGTAGAGTATCTGCAGACTAGCGCTACGTAGAGTATCTGCAGACTAGCGCTACGTAGAGTATCTGCAGACTAGCGCTACGTAGAGTATCTGCAGACTAGCGCTACGTAGAGTATCTGCAGACTAGCGCTACGTAGAGTATCTGCAGACTAGCGCTACGTAGAGTATCTGCAGACTAGCGCTGCGTAGAGTATCTGCAGACTAGCGCTACGTAGAGTATCTGCAGACTAGCGCTACGTAGAGTATCTGCAGACTAGCGCTACGTAGAGTATCTGCAGACTAGCGCTACGTAGAGTATCTGCAGACTAGCGCTACGTAGAGTATCTGCAGACTAGCGCTGCGTAGAGTATCTGCAGACTAGCGCTACGTAGAGTATCTGCAGACTAGCGCTATGTAGAGTATCTGCAGACTAGCGCTACGTAGAGTATCTGCAGACTAGCGCTACGTAGAGTATCTGCAGACTAGCGCTACGTAGAGTATCTGCAGGCTAGCGCTACGTAGAGTATCTGCAGACTAGCGGTATGTAGAGTATCTGCAGACTAGCGCTATGTAGAGTATCTGCAGACTAGCGCTACGTAGAGTATCTGCAGACTAGTGCTACGCAGAGTATCTGCAGACTTGCTCTCATTGTATTATTACCTGTACTGTAACACTTGAAATGTATTTGCTTACGATTGTAAGTCGCCCTGGATAAGGGCGTCTGCTAAGAAATAAATAATAATAATAATAACTATCAGATGCTTAATAAGACTGGAACATGGAATCCTCTCCCAGGCCCAGTGACTCCCATGTTTTTCAGAGGTGTGTGTGTGTGTGCATGGTGGATGGGGGTGGGGGTTTTGGGGGGGATCATGTATCTGGAAGCTGGTGTATTCATGGGCGTGTTCATACCTGCACGATTGAATAGGTGTTTGTTACAGATATGTTTTCTGCTTTGGGATTGCTGTTGTTTCATTGCTCTTTGACACAGGCCATGAGTCTCCGATATTCTTAAAGACCTCAGGGCCTCAGTTTAATGCCACACCTCCTCCAGCAGCACGATGGTCATACACAGTCTCCCGATGAATGGAGTCCTGCCAGCTTCATCCTGGCAGGATCTCAGCCTTTGACCCTGTGGTCAGAGGTCAATATACTACCCACTGAGCCGTCTTGTTCAAGCCAGCCTTCCAATTAAAGTCCTAAACCCTGGCTTTGGGCTTGCCTTATTGCAGATATAATACAAAATACAGATTTGAGTGCTCTTCATTTTATGTTTTTCTGTTTCAGAATTCATTTTTTCTATGCTTGTTTCTATGCATTTGCGTAAAAACATATACAAAAAACAAAACAAAACCCCTAGGTTTCAGAGCGAAGTATCCTGTTTTGTTGGGTGACTAGGAGCTGAAAAAGACTAGAACACACCTCAGCTAAGTGTTCATGCAGTTTTCCATGTCCTGTGTAGTGCACAAATCTACCAGACAGCTCTTGACTAAAATATAAACAAGTATACATCAATGGCTCCGGGCAAGTCAAATCTATCAGGTTACTAGGAAACTTTTTGTCTCAAAAACCTCCCTCTTATCTTTTTGATCTGTACAATGACTGCTTCTTTAACAAGTATCAAGTTGTCCCTGCTAATCCACATCTCTGAAGTGCATGAATTCACAGGGCCGCTGGTGACAAAGAATCTTTGTCATTTAAGTATGCAATTAAATAAAGAACACCTGAAATATTGTTACATCACCGAACAAAAAAATAAAACCATTTACTGCCAGCAAATTGTTACTGGGGTGTATTGTATGACCATCATCAAAGAAGCTTTCTATAACACAGGACTATTATAGTACAACAATAGGACTGTATGTTCTGGTAATGTCCTATCATATACAAACACAAAATACTGCATGCAGGCAGTCCCAGAAGAGCCACGGAAACATTCTTTAGCAAATACAAGGATCCTAACATTACAATACTGTCACGTTTGCATTTTTAGACAACAGCACTTTACATGACCCTAATGTCTGTAATGAATCATTCAGTAAACCTGCAATTAAGTCATATTAATGGATCAGCACTTTCAAGAAAATGTAACATTGAAATTAAAGCTGAGAGGGCGACTAGGTAACAAACCGTTGCTTTGTTTCCAGTCAAGTTAGCTTCTATAACATTGTTACAAAAGTAAACCAAAATGGGTTAGGCACAGCCCCTTACATATACCATCTGTCAGACATAGACACTTGAAGACAATCCTCATCTCTGACTGTGCTGACCAGCAGAAATAAAGCAGCATGTATAGGTGCAGAGTACAATGCAGTCATGTTAGGTAGACCTGTACAACAAATTGAAATTCCCTGGAACAAATGAATTACCCGAAAGGTCCTGACTCATAAGGCAACTGAGAAAGGATAAATATGTTGGTTTGATGTGAATGGCATCATAGTGTGTTAAATGGCAGTCTAGCGTCTGTGTCTGAAACACACACTCAGCATAATGCTGAAGTTTGTGTTTGATTAAATAATACACTTCCGTGCCTGAGTTAGACAGACAGACAGACAGAGAGAGGGACACTAGCTAGCAGGGATATTGTACCGATATCTGATTGTGTTTTAACCACAGCCAATAATGCACAGTTATAAAGCTCTGACAGCTGGAGTGTAGCCGGAGATGAGAGACCTGGAGCGGGTTGTCCTGCAGTGGCTACCCCAGCCCAGGATCAGTTAGAACAGCAAACCACACAAGAAATACTCCGAAAAAAAACTCAATAGTATAGAGAAAGCAAGGGAGGGTGATTAAAAGAGCCTCAAGTTCATCTACATTATTTCCTAGCAGTTTTGTGAATTTACTGCCATGTTTTCCGTTCCCTTAGTATTTCAGATTGCACCTTTGGAGGAAGCAGCTTTGAGAAACAGGTTCCCGGGAGTCTGTTTTGTCTAAGAGGTTAACGTGGGGAACATAAATGAGTCAGAGAGCAGATAAGGTGCTAGGAATTCTGGTTTGAGGGTCGGTTACTCCACACAGGATTCAGAAAGAAAAAACTCAGACGAGAACTCCAAAACCAAACCAGCACAACAAACCCAGCAAAAACACTGAGGACTATAACGGTAAACAAGAAAGTTACACAAGCTGAAAACAACCGAAAAACACAGCCGGGTGTTTGTCTATGCATGCCTGCCTCTAGGAATCATCTCATACAGGTGCTTAGGAAGCATTATGTACATTCCACATTGCAGCATGCACAAGCTTGGGGGCCTTGATTTGTATTGCCTACCTCCCAAACAAAACAGCTTTTGGTTTCCTTCATGTTTTATTTGCTCACAAGCAATAAAAGCTCAGCTGCACTCATTCAATGTATTTTACAAGCAAGCACGGTTTATTATAAGTATTATTATTCTGCAATGGGCTTGGTATTGGTTTTGATGAGTCACATTTGCAATGATTTCAAAAGATACACCACTGAGTAAATCTAGTGCTCCTGTTTACTTTATAACACAATAGCTTGCCAATATGTTTTAACTATTAATATTAACAGAGGATGTCCTTTTTTGTTTTGCTATGGTGATGAAAAGAAAAGCTTTGTATTTTTTATTGCCAAGGGGAGGATTCCCCAAATTGTGCATCTGAAAGCTATTGAACCCTTGCACATTCATCTCCAACAACAGTGCAGTCTCACAAACAGGACTCGTATGCATGCTCTCTTCTGTGCAGTCTCACAGAGGACTCGTATGCATGCTCTCTTCTGTGCAGTCTCACAAAGGACTCGTATGCATGCTCTCTTCTGTGCAGTCTCACAGAGGACTCGTATGCATGCTCTCTTCTGTGCAGTCTCACAGAGGACTCGTATGCATGCTCTCTTCTGCTAATCTTTGTAAAACATTTCCTTGCAGGGCTGTTAAATGTAACTAACAACTGGGTTTTGAGAGGTGTTACTACCCACCTTTGAGAAAATGTGTTCTTATGTTTTACTGGATCAAATATTAAATTATATACAATAATTTGAGAGGGTCAGGCCTACTAGAGAGAGAGAGAGAAAACAAAAGTTGCAATAAGTAACCCTCAGGGTTGCCCTTGGATCCTTTGAGATTGCCAGCCATTAAATATTTAACAGCCCCTTAGCTGTGTATGCTCCTGTGCTGTCAGTGTGTTTCGGCATCCTCAGACTCTGCATGCTGTGCTTTTGTTTCAGAGTCACAAGTGAAGTTCCCTCATGACCGCACGCTCGGCCAGGACTGCTGTGCTGCTGCCAACCACTCACTGCAGCAGTGTGTGTGTGTTTATTAGTGTCAAGCACACTGGAGTCAGAACCGAACCTTGCTGGATTCTCATGCTGATGCTCTTGTAACTCTTCTGTGTCCCCCCCGTGTGTGTGTGTGTGTGTTTATTAGTGTCAAGCACACTGGAGTCAGAACCGAACCTTTCTGGATTCTCATGCTGATGCTCTTGTAACTCTTCTGTGTCCCCGTCGTCCCCCCACCCCACCCCACCCCACCCCACCCTCCGGGATCCCAGAGAGATACAAACATTCTGTAAGTAATTCATATCAGGAGCTTGGAGTCCTATTACAACGCAGAGGGGGTTCCAGTATGTCTGAATGGAGGAAGGTAAAACTTGAAATCAACACCATTATAATTACTTGGTCATATATTATTAACCATGAGAGGATGAAAGCACACAACCGTATGGCTATTTGCAGGTGAGTGCTGTGAACCAATGCTATCTACCTGCTGGCACTGTTTGTAATTTAAATGGAATAGGAGTACATGGGTAAATATGAGCTTCCTCTCCTCCAACTAATGCTATAAACTATGTATAGAAATACGTTCTATATACTATGGCTAGAGCCATCTGTCCTGAGCCTTAGCCAGCGTGTTCAGTCTCTGGGAGTGATGTTTAATTTGAAAAATGATTCCGAACAATGGAATCTGGCAAAGTCTGTACCCTCTCCCCACCGCTCCTGTCCCCACTACTACTATACCTATCTGTCTCACCTGTCCTGCTATGAGTGTCTCTCACATCCCTGTTATTTTGTCCTCTCACTCCCGTCCTCTGTCCTCTCTCCGCTGCCGCACCCATAACCCCTCTAACCTCATCCCTCTGCCTCTCCCCACCTCTCACTCTCTCCCCTCCCGCACTCTCTCTGGTGCCCCCTGGAACTGTCACTCCTCTGCTAACAAAGCTGATTTCATCTCTGCCTTTGCCTCCCACCTCTCTCTCGATTTCCTTGCTCTCGCTGAAACCTAGCTCTCTCCTGATAACACTGTAACTCCTGCTGCCCTGTACTCTCTCTACGTCCTTTCCCATACTCCGCGTCTCACTGGACGGGGAGGTGGGACTGGTCTTCTCCTCTCTCCCTCCTTACTCTTTTCTGTCCCCTCTGACCTCCCCTCACTCTCTGTTAACACCTTTGAATTTCATGCTGTCCAACTAACCTCCCCGTCAACTCCTGTTGTACTGTACCATCCTCACTCACTTTCTCAATGAACTCGACTACCTCCTCCCTCCCCTCTCTGTCTATCCCAACTGTCCTGTTAGGTGATTTCAATATCCATCTCTCCAACCCCACCCACTCTGCTGGATTCCTTCCGGATTCCTTCCTCTCCTTCACTCCTTCAACTTCTCTCTCTCTCCATCCCCTCCTACCCACAAAGCTGGCCATCAACTGGATCTCACCTTCTACAGGGCCTGCTGCCCCTCCACCCTCTCTGTCACTCCCCTGGACCTCTCTGATCACTATTTCATCTCTTTTTCTCTGTCTCTCCTCTCTCTCCCTACTCCACCTACCAACACTGTCACCTCCCGCCGTAACCTCCGCTCTCTCTCCCCCTCTGTCCTTGCCTCCACCGCTCTCGCTCACCTCCCTCCTTCTCCCTTGACTCCTTCTCCCAACTCTCTGTAGACTCTGCTACCTCCACCCTCTTCTCCTCCCTCACCTCTTCCCTCAACTCCCTCTGTTCCCTCCCCTCCCCTCCCCAACCCTGGTTGTCCTCTGTGCTCCGCTCAGCAAGAACAAAACTGCGCTCTGCTGAAAAGAAATGGAAGAGAACCAAACTCCCTGCTGCCCTAGACCTCTACCGCTCCCTCCTCTCCTCCTTCTCCTCTACTCTCTCTTCTGCTAAACGCTCCTATTTCCAATCTATTATCCAGTCCTCCACTAACAACCCCCAGGAAACTATTCTCTACCTTCTCCTCACTCCTCAACCCCCCGTCCTCTATCTCCTCTGACAACTTTCTTCTCCTCTAAAATCTGATATCCGCATACTCTTTAACACCTCTTCCTCCCCCCACCCCCTCCCGCTCCAATCTCAACACTCTCTGTCTCCCCTACTAACTCACCCTCCTTCTCCTCCCTCTGAGACTCTGACCTCTCCTCCCTCCTCCAGGGCCACAAACCCACCACATGCACCCTGGACCCCCTCCCCACTCACGTCTTTCAAGCTGCTGCTCCTGCTCTACTCCCCTTCATCTCCTCCCTTCTCAACACCTCTCTCCTCTCTGGTCTCTTTCCCTCTCCTTCAAACAAGCCTCTATCACCCCCCTCCTCAAAGAACTTACCCTCGACCCCACCTCCCTCCAGAATTACCATCCTGTCTCCCTCTTACCCTTCCTCTCTAAAACCCTCGAGCGGGCAGTACACCGTCAGCTCTCTGCTTTCCTGTCTAACCACTCTCTGCTCGACCCTCTCCAATTTGATTTCCGCTCTGCTCACTCCACTGAAACTGCTCTCCTGTCTTTCACTAACTTGCTAAACTCTGCCTGTGCTGTCTCTCTCTCCTCTGTCCTAATTCTCCTCAATCTCTCTGCTGCCATTGACACTGTCGATTACTCTATTCTCCTGTCCTCTCTCGCTGACCTGGGAATCTCCGGCACTGCTCTGGTCTGGTTCTCCTTCTACCTCTCCGACAGCACCTACCAGGTAACCTGGCGCAGCTCAACCTCCACACCTCACCCTCTCTCAACAGGAGTCACCAAAGGATCAGTCTTTGGACCTCTCTTGTTCTCTCTCTACACCCTCTCCCTGGGCCCCCTCTTCGCATCCTATGGTTTCTCATACAATTTCTATGCTGATGATGCTCAGATCTTCCTCTCCTTCCCCCCCTCTGACCTCACCATCCCCTCCCGTATCTCTACCTGTCTGTCTGCTATCTCCTCCTGGATGCACTCACATCACCTCAACCTCTCTAAATCTGTCCTCCTTTTCTTTCCCTCATCTTCCCCCTCCTCTGATCTTTCTATCACTATTCCTCTGGAATCTACCATGCTGTCTCCCTCCTCCTCAGCCAAGAACATTGGAGTAACCCTGGACCCCTCCCTCTCCTACTCCCAGCACATCTCCACTCTAGCACACACCTGCCAATTCTTCCTAAGCAACTTATGAAGAATCTGACCCTTCCTCACCAGCTACTCCACTCAACTCCTCGTCCAGGCCCTGGTACTCTCCCGCCTAGACTACTGCAACTCACTTCTGGCTGGCCTCCCTGCGTCCACCACCCGTCCACTCCAGCTCATCCAGAACTCCGCTGCTCGTCTGGTGTTCTCTCTGCCTCACTTCTCCCATGCTACTCCACTACTCCGCTCACTCCACTGGCTCCTGATCACCGCTTGCATCCAGTTGAAGACTTGTACTAGCCTACAGATGCCTTGACCAGACTGCACCCAGCTACCTCCAGACCCTCATCCCTACACCCCCACCCGAC
This sequence comes from Acipenser oxyrinchus oxyrinchus, assembly GCA_030684275.1. Lineage (NCBI taxonomy): Eukaryota > Metazoa > Chordata > Actinopteri > Acipenseriformes > Acipenseridae > Acipenser > Acipenser oxyrinchus. The sequence goes on along the minus strand of CM060257.1, from coordinate 830,271 downwards.
CTCTTCGCTCCACCTGCAGTAGAAGATTGACTGTACCGCCTCTACGCTCCCCTGCTTCCAGAGCCCGCTCCTTCTCCACCCTCACCCCGCAGTGGTGGAACGACCTTCCTACGGATGTCAGGACTGCCCGGTCCCTGACCACCTTCCGGCGCCTCCTCAAGACACACCTCTTCAGACAACACCTGTAAAACTCAATTCTTCCCTTCTGGACAATATAGCACTCTGCCTTTAATGCACTTTAACTTGCACTTATCTGCTCTCTATTTTACTGTATTTAATCCTGCACTTAACCCAATCTGTAGTATCTTGTATTCCACTTGCACTCGTATCTAACCCTGATGTAACTATCAGCACTGTCATCTGCCCTTGAACTGCCCTGATATCAAATCGTACTGTGTTTTGTATTTTTTGTATACAACTGTAAGTCACCCTGACTAAGGACGTCTGCTAAGAAATAAACAATAATAATAATAATAATAATAATAATAATAATAATAATAATAATAATACTCAACAACAACAACAACAACAAGCGGTTAAAGAAAAGGGCTTGTAAACAGGAGGTCCCCGGTTCAAATCAATGAAAAGTTCAGAGTTCAAATGTTGATGTCTAAACAGGAATAGCTGCACCTAATCCTATTATTGTAAATGAGAATATGGGGATCAATGATTGTCAATGAAGAGTGTGGCATTGCATCTTAACAGCTGCTGCAGAGATTGACAGCCTGTGTGAGCCCAGCTGGCAGTGTCAGTTCGTGGGTCTCTAGTCTCAATGTTAATCATCTTTATTAGGGCCACTAATACCAATTTGTAAGCAGACTGCAGGGATCAGACAGCCCAGCTGTCAAGCACTGCGGGCAGATTATTATGGGATTTCATTTCATTGTAGAAGATTTGGAACTATAATTCAATTCAAAAGTTAACCTAATTTTTTACTTTACAAACAGGTACCATCAAAATGTACATCATATATATATATATATATATATATATATATATATATATATATATATATATATGCACACAGTGCCTTGATAAAGTCTTCACACCCTTGAACATTTTTCACATTCTGCTGCCTAAAAAATACAATTCAAAATGCATTAAAGTAGGAGTTTGTTTCACTGATCTACACAACATCATCTACACTTTCAACGTGAAAGAACAATTATAGAAATATTCAAAAAGTAATTAAAAATAAAAAAACAAAAAGTCTTGACTGCATAAGTCTTCACACCCCTTGAGTCAATACTTGGTGCAAGCCCTTTTTGCTGTAATAACAGCCATGAGTATTTTTGGATAAGTGTCTACCAGCGGGATGGTGCAGTTTTTGCCCATTCTTCTTGGCAGAATAGCTCAAGCTCTTTCAAGTTGGCTGGGGATTGTCTGTGGACTGCAGTCTTCAAGTCTTGCCACAGATTTTCTATAGGATTCAGGTCTGGGCTTTGATTAGGCCACTCGAGGACATTAACTTTCTTCATGCTGAGCCACTCCATTGTTGCTTTTGCTTTGTGCTTAGGATCATTGTCCTGCTGAAAGGTGAATCTTCTCTCCTCCTGTCCCAGGTCTCTGGCAGACTGGAACAGGTTTTCCTCCAGGATCTGCCTGTAGTTTGCACCATCCATCTTTCCCTCGATCTTCACAAGCCTCCCTGTCCCCGCTGCTGCAAAGCAACCCCAAAACATAATGCTGCCACCACCATGCTTTTCTGTAGGGATGGCGTTAGCAGGGTGATGTGCCGTGTTTGGTTTATGCCACACATATTGCTTAGCATTGAGACCAAAAAGTTCCACTTTGGTCTCATCAGACCACAAAACCTTCTCCCACATGCGTGCAGTGTCCCCTAAGTGTTTCTTTGCAAAAGCTATGCGGCACATCATATGGCTTTTTTCAGCATTTTCACCGCAAATCTCAGCCAGAGACCCCTGTAGTTCTTTTAAAGTAATCTTAGGCCTCAGAGTGATCTCCCTCAGCAGTTTCCTTAAGCCACAGCTACTGACTTTGGAGGGACGGCCTGATCGAGACAGTGTCTTGGTGGTGCCAAGCTGTTTCCACTTTACAATTATGGACCTGACAGTGCCCCAAGGGATATTCAAAGACATTGAAAGTTTCTTATAGCCTTCCCCCAATCTGTACCTTTTAATAACTTTATCCCGGAGTTCTTTTGGCAGCTCCTTGTTTGGTATGTTTTGCCATTTGCTTCAAATTCACTTCATACAACAGAAACAGCTTGATTCTTCATCCAGGAGTATTCAAATCAGTTGAACTACTGTGATTGGACACAGGTGGGCTCTATTTAACTTATTATGTGCCTTGTTAAGGCAATTTGTTGTACCTGAGCTAATTTGGGTTTGCTATTAAAAAGGGTGTGTACACTTATGCAATCAAGACTTTTCGGTTTTTTATTTTTAATTACTTTTTGAATATTTCTATAATTGTTCTTTCACGTTGAAAGTGTAGATGATATTGTGTAGATCAGTGAAACAAACTCCTAGTTTAATGCATATTGAATTGTATTTTTTAGGCAGCAGAATGTGAAAAATGTTCAACGGTGTGAAGACTTTTTCAAGGCACTGCATATATATATATACATACAATAGATGCTGCTTATTAGCAACCTCTCGGTTCCCAGCAAAAAGTTGTTATTAACCGAACGTTGTTATTAAGCGAAAAGCCACATTTTCAAGTTCATCTGTATGGAAAAACAATGTATGCTATAGTTGTAGAAACAGCACACTTAAATACGTGTCTTGGTTCATTACAGTGTTAATAAATAAACAAGAAAAACAACAAATAGCAGAACAAACAACTGTTTATTAATACTACACGGATGTGTAAAACAAAAAAAGGATACACAGTACTGTATCGTACACACAGCACTACAACAATGTACTATCAATATCCTTAAACAGTAAACAAACTTGGCATACAGGACTTACATTTAATACAGAAGCACAATTTTAAAAGAAGTAGTTGTCCAATGTTGTTTGTTTTTTTATGATTCGTCACCTCCAGCTGTAGATCACTCTCAATTTTGCGTGCAACTTCGTAGCCAATTTCAAAACGAGTGCTACAACAGATTTTGAGATGCCAAACTTTTCTGCTACCTGTACTTGTTTAGCACCGGGTTCACGTAGTGCCTCCAGAATCCGAACTTCATCGGCTATAGAAAGGGCTACACGTTCTGGAGCCATGATGACAGACGACAATCAGACTCAATAAATGCACAGCTGCGTTATGAAAGCTGATGTATAAATAGACGCTGCGATGCGTGCGCGCGCAATGTATTCCTGTGCGTGCGGTAGCCATAGAAATTGTAAAAAAAAGTTAAGCGGACGACAAGAGAATGCACAGAGACAATTCATGAGACAAGAGAATGTACAGACAATTCATGAGACAAGAGAATGTGCAGAGACGATTCATTAGACAAGAGAATGTGCAGAGACAATTCATGAGACAAGAGAATACACAGAGACAATTCATGAGACAAGAAAATGCACAGAGACGATTCATGAGACAAGAGAATGCACAGAGACAATTCATGAGACAAGAGAATACACAGAGACAATTCATGAGACAAGAGAATGCACAGAGACAATTCATGAGACAAGAGAATGCACAGAGACAATTCATGAGACAAGAGAATGCACAGAGACAATTCATGAGACAAGAGAATGCACAGAGACAATTCATGAGACAAGAGAATACACAGAGACAATTCATGAGACAAGAGAATGCACAGAGACAATTCATGAGACAAGAGAATACACAGAGACAATTCATGAGACAAGAGAATGCACAGAGACGATTAATGACAAGAGAATGAGCAGAGACGATTCATGAGACAAGAGAATGAGCAGAGACGATTCATGAGACAAGAGAATGCACAGAGACGATTCATGAGACAAGAGAATGAGCAGAGACGATTCATGAGACAAGAGAATGAGCAGAGACGATTAATGACAAGAGAATGAGCAGAGACGATTCATGAGACAAGAGAATGAGCAGAGACGATTCATTAGACAAGAGAATGTACAGAGACAATTCATGAGACAAGAGAATGTGCAGAGACAATTCATTAGACAAGAGAATGTGCAGAGACGATTCATGAGACAAGAGAATACACAGAGACAATTCATGAGACGAGAATGTACAGAGACAATTCATGTGACAAGAGAATGCGCAGAGACGATTCATTAGACAAGAGAATGCACAGAGACAATTCATGAGACAAGAGAATGCACAGAGACGATTCATGAGACAAGAGAATACACAGAGACAATTCATGAGACAAGAAAATGTGCAGAGACGATTCATGAGACAAGAGAATGCACAGAGACGATTCATGAGACAAGAGAATGCACAGAGACAATTCATGAGACAAGAGAATGTACAGAGACAATTCATGAGACAAGAGAATACACAGAGACAATTCATGAGACAAGAGAATGCACAGAGACAATTCATGAGACAAGAGAATACACAGAGACAATTCATGAGACAAGAGAATGCACAGAGACAATTCATGAGACAAGAGAATACACAGAGACAATTCATGAGACAAGAGAATGCACAGAGACGATTAATGACAAGAGAATGAGCAGAGACGATTCATGAGACAAGAGAATGAGCAGAGACGATTCATGAGACAAGAGAATGCACAGAGACGATTAATGACAAGAGAATGAGCAGAGACGATTCATGAGACAAGAGAATGAGCAGAGACGATTAATGACAAGAGAATGAGCAGAGACGATTCATGAGACAAGAGAATGAGCAGAGACGATTCATTAGACAAGAGAATGTACAGAGACAATTCATGAGACAAGAGAATGTGCAGAGACAATTCATTAGACAAGAGAATGTGCAGAGACGATTCATGAGACAAGAGAATACACAGAGACAATTCATGAGACAAGAGAATGTACAGAGACAATTCATGAGACGAGAATGCGCAGAGACGATTCATTAGACAAGAGAATGCACAGAGACAATTCATGAGACAAGAGAATGCACAGAGACAATTCATGAGACAAGAGAATACACAGAGACAATTCATGAGACAAGAAAATGTGCAGAGACGATTCATGAGACAAGAGAATGCGCAGAGACAATTCGTCTACAAATGAATTGGTTTACCTCCACCTGCTGTCAATATTTGCCACAGGCCTGAATATGTGTGCCAGTAAACTGTGATTTTCATTTAGCTGAAGGAGTCAGTCATTTATGGTTTCTGCAGTGTGTGTTTGTAAAGGAGGAATAAAGAGGTCCTTTACATCTGCTTGCAGACCCCACTTAATTCACAGTTAACTGCTGTTCAAACAACCTCTCTAAATGTTAACTGGGTTTCCAAGGTTCTTCTCTGAATGGGCGCATTTACCACCTGCGAGAGCTCAAGTGGGCTCCCAGCTTTCCAGCCTCCCGAAGCCAGAAGTGGCAGTACACAGGTCCAAGTGTCCCTGCCCTACTGGATTAATTGATCCACAAACAATTACTTTCAAGTCATTTACCATCTGTTCACCGGTACACCAGAACAGAAGTTTCAACTTGTGGTCAGCTTTGAGCCACTCAGTCAGTATTCTGGTATTTTTTTTTACCCCCAAAATATAGTTTGGGACACTTTTATTGTTTTTTATTTGTTGTTCTTTAGTTATGGTATTTTATTTAATGCTATATATGATCTGAGCTTGCTTTCTAAAAGGAGCAAGTGGCGTTCTATTTAAAATGCTGGCTTCTCTCTCATTCATTCAGCCTGCCAGTAACATTCCCCCTCCGCCTTTGGGTGCTACAAATATAACAAAGACTTACAGTCCAAATGTCTAATTGTATTACGTTGTTGTTGTTGTTGTTGTTTTTTAGTGCTGCCTGATTAAGGTTATAGGTGCTTAATATTTAAACCCATTCATTCATTGTACAGACAGAAGGACTGACAGATACAAGGAAAGTATCAGATAATGCCTAAAATCCACTGCGAACAATTGCTGTCTTAAAAGTGACCTTAAGTTCACTCTTCTGTATCTTAAACACTGGGAGCAGCTGCCTTTTCTAAGTCCAAGCTGAAGAGAGGCAAGCTGGGGACTTGTAAAACTGAAGGGACTGTTCACAGCCCAGCAGCTTTGAGTTCCTCTCAACTGCTTTATAAACAACATTTACATTTAAAGAGGCTGTGCACATTCTTGCACTCCAATTGTGTTTTTGGATAAGAAAAAAAGAGCCTACCAGTCAACACAGAAAGAGAATGCATACCAACACAAACACAAAAGCAGCCAGCGGGGGTACAGGATACTGTGTGTAGTTTATATGTGTGCACTGAGTGGGGATTCTGATATTAAACTGACAGAAATGCAGGCAGACAAAGAAAGAAATACATTTAATGTGTATGCAGACAAGTCCTTCAGTAACAACATCAGGGAAAAAATAATGGTAGACTCACCAATCTGAAGCTTTCCTTTCACCCTTATCCTTGAAACCAAAAATAAATAAATACATAAAAGAAAATAAATCCTTGAAAAGCCACTACAGACCAGTTTGCACAGTGTGAGAAAGGTACCTGTTATTGCATTGAAATGTAGTAACTACTGTTCATATGATCTTTAATCTGTGGCTTTTAAAAAAATGTTTTGTTTATTTTTTTAAACTTTTGTTGTGCAACTACTTTGCCCAGAAGTCCGAATGCAGCCAGTCTGTGGAGACCAGTGGCATGGTCTGACACGACACACTGGCTAAGGATCTGGACCCTCCAGACACCTGCACACGAGACACCAGGTGGCGGACTGTCACGCGGTTCATCCGAGTTCATCTACAAACCTCAGCACTCCCTCTGTCTGGAGTGCCATGACCTGACACACCCTTACCCTGGATACCTGATTTAAAAGCGAATTGTATGCCAACATTGATAACAAGCTCAGGAATACATGAACTGTAAAGATATATAAAGAGGGCATAGTCCCCAAACACCAGCAGTGCACATTCATTCATCACCACTGCTTCCCAACAAGAGCGTTTCCTCTTCAAGCACATAAAAAGGGTTTACCAATGTCTGAGACTGACGCACGTTTCACGGCTTGCGTTGTCACAGTTTGACATTTGTGTCAGTGTGTGATTTACATAATATAAGTTTAACATGCAAGGCCATATTATTGCCTATGAGTGAAGCAAACAGACAGGTGTCTATTTTCATATCCACCGGAAGATGAAAGATGTCAAATTCAAATTCAATTTCAAGGTCAAGGTAAAGGGGCGGATGGGATCATGCTGTTAGTTTGGGATTAGGAATACATTTAAGAAAGCCTTAAAATAATCCCTGTGTTCCTACAGAAATAAAAAGCACCCTGTATTTACAGCACTGTCACCCTCTGTGTGAATAAAAGCACCCTGTATTTACAGCACTGTTACCCTCTGTGTGAATAAAAGCACCCTGTATTTACAGCACTGTCACCCTCTGTGTGAATAAAAGCACCCTGTATTTACAGCACTGTTACCCTCTGTGTGAATAAAAGCACCCTGTATTTACAGCACTGTCACCCTCTGTGTGAATAAAAGCACCCTGTATTTACAGCACTGTCACCCTCTGTGTGAATAAAAGCACCCTGTATTTACAGCACTGTTACCCTCTGTGTGAATAAAAGCACCCTGTATTTACAGCACTGTTACCCTCTGTGTGCAATAGTTTTGACCTGAAATGAAACTTGATCCACTTGATTTTCTTAGGGCCTCATAGACCTAGAGATCCAACCGATTTCCTACGAACCTCAGAACCAATCTTTGAAACGCAGCAGTGACCTGCCTCACTATGATTCACACTCAGATAAAACATCTGTCTTTGCAGTACAATTGGATAGATTTACCACAATGTCCCTTATTAAATTGCTTTGAAAATAGTTAAATATTCCAGTTTAAGGGACATACAATATGAAACAATAATAGCAGACTCACCAATCCGAAGCTTTCCTTCAAACAAACAAACAAAAAAAACCTTGAAATTAGTTCCAACGTGTTACTGTTACTAAACAGAACAATAACATTGTGAAACGAGGTTGACAGAAATCAGGTTGACGTTATCCCGATCTGTGCCTGTTTAGATAGTTAAACAGAACCCAGCATGTCTACCTAGTTGGCATGCATTCCTACTTGAATCGCTTTACACTCAAACCCAAATAGCCACATTATTCACGTTTACTAACGGTTTAAAATGTAAAATGGCCCCAAGAGCCAGCTTTACTAAATGAAGAGGGCCAGAGAGGAGCTGCAGTGCACGCTTTCCCTCAGTCAACCCCTACAACCCAATTCAGCTTCATGCATCAGCAGACTGTCTGAAGGGACATTAGTACCCCTCTCCACATCCATCAAGCTTGAATCAGCACTGTGTACAGTATGCTGGTCGCTCGCCATTTCAGTTTTGATAACTACTCTTGGCAATGGCTTACACAGGGGCTGGGTCATTAATCAACCATTAAAGCTTTATCGATACAGTGTCTTCGTATTCAGCCATGGCCACCCCGAGCCCAGCTTACAGGTAGCCCTCTGAGACTGACTTTACAGAACATCTCTGCACATGACAGTGTCTATATGAACCCCCATTCTCTACACATGACAGTGTCTATATGAACCCCCATTCTCTACACATGACAGTGTCTATATGAACCCCCATTCTCTACACATGACAGTGTCTCTATGAACCCCCATTCTCTCCACATGACAGTGTCTCTATGAACCCCCATTCTCTACACATGACAGTGTCTATATGAACCCCCATTCTCTACACATGACAGTGTCTCTATGAACCCCCATTCTCTCCACATGACAGTGTCTCTATGAACCCCCATTCTCTACACATGACAGTGTCTCTATGAACCCCCGTTCTGTCCACATGACAGTGTCTCTATGAACCCCCATGCACAGAGCCAGCCCACAGACTCCTGACTCCACGAGAGGCCCTGCTCCCTGCTCCCTGCTCCAGAAAGTGCTTCCCAGCAGTCCAGCTACCGGTGAAATTTGCATATCCAGGGGGAGAAGGCCAATCAGCTTCCAGCAACGCTTTCCAGTTACATTATATTTAAAAGATTATATTGTGTAATTTTGTGTCAGAGGCATGTTATCAACATCAGCCTTTAACAGAACTGAAGGGTTGAGGTTAGACTCAGCAGGAAACTTTCTTTTTTAAAATTGAAAACCAGGACCTTAAAAATAATAGGAATATAATATGTAATGTAATAGGAGGCTGTGTGGTCCAGTGGTTAAAGAAAAGGGCTTGTAACCAGGAGATCCCCGATTCAAATCCCACCTCAGCCAGTGACTCATTGTGTGACCCTGAGCAAGTCACTTAACCTCCTTGTGCTCCGTCTTTCGGGTGAGATGTAATTGTAAGCGACTCTGCAGCTGATGCATAGTTCACACATCCTAGTCTCTGTAAGTTGCCTTGGATAAAGCAGGCGTCTGCTAAATAAACTAATAATAGCTGTAACTATGTGTGTAGTGTTGTCACTGGCACAGTATGAAGCCACTGTAGTTGCACATTAGTAGTTATCACTTTAGGATTAGAACATTATTTAAAAATAAATGTTTGTTTACGAAGCTCAATAATTTACTGGGATTATTTCAGCAAGTAAAACACTGCTTTAGACGGAGTTATGTTGTTTTCAGCAGTGGCCAGGCACAAAGGGGTCAGGCTACTGCTTGTTAAATACAATCTATTTCAAACTTACTAACATACAGCAGTTACTGACCTTATGTGGGTCAATCTTTCCTCAGCGCTAATCTTTCTTGCGTATTTGAAAACAGAATGATCATTATCTTGAACAGAAAGGGTATTTATGCACTTTAATCCTGTGATTTAATGCAGCAGATTTGCTAAGTTTTACAGAGCAAAGGTTACACCATTTTAATTCCTAAAATAAAAATAAACAATAAATTTGATTTTGCACAGCAGAGTAACCTGGCTTCTTGTAGCCCATGTAATATATCATCTGATTAGTGCTGCTCTCTCTGTTTGTTTGTTGGGTGGGTGTTTGGTTGTTAATAGGGGATAATCTGGTATTATGAAACTGAAACAACCTCTATATTATAAGATGGAGTATATAAGAATGTTAACAGTTTGTAAGAATGTTCAGACTCCACAAATACAGCCTCTTTCAGTTTTAGCTGTGAAGGGATGTTTTTGGGGCATATTTAATTTGCAAAACAAATAAATAATGTAAACAGTAATGATGCTCTGCCTCCCCAGTGAAGTCCCCCATCCCTAATTTCCCTAATGAACACCATATGGTTCACTCAGCTGAGAAATGACTGCTAACAAATGTGTTAAGAACAGGCATTTCATTAAAGCAGAGTGTTGTGTTTTTTTTTTGAAGCTCATACAGAAAGGAGGCAGAAGGTCTCTTGTTAATCACAATTAGGCAAAGGGACTCTAGGTGCAGAGGAACAGCCGCTCCTTAGCGCTAATCCCTGCGAGGATCCTAATTGTATCTGGTTTAACAGTTATTGAGGCGCTTTTACTGCAGACGGTTACTGTGATTAAGGACATTGATTAAAAAAATCTGCTCATTAGCTTAATAAAGGCTGGATAAGCCCACTGGCTCAGCCTCTAATAACCTAGTTATTAGGTCTGTGCAGGATGCTGTGGTATCAATGGGGAGATCCAAGTGGAAGGACTTTAATTTCACCAACACCAAATTTGCGCTATTTAACTATCTTCTAAAAAAAACCTAAAAAAACAAACTGCTAATGAAATCTGGTTTGCTGTACAGGGTGCCCTGACTGCATTATACAGACCTTGCATTTTTTTTCCAGAAAAAAAAGTTACGCAAAAGTTGTTTACTAATTGGCAAGCACAGTTTTGAATAGGTTAGTGCTAAGGGAGCTCAATAGGCTTGGATAAAGGACTCAGCAGAGGAGCTAACAAACACAAAGCACTCAGTTCAAATACAGTCGGTACCCTGTTAGTACAATCACAACTTTACCCCAGGAAAAGATAAATACATTATTTAAAAAATAAACATGGCAATGAAAGCAGAAAACAATAGACATTCACACAGAACTCACATAGCAGGATAAGAAAACAAGAAAATAAATGAAAAATGAGGAAAATGTAAAGTACGATATTTTAGAAATAACGCCATAAAAGTACAACAAACGTGTCATGACCTCCGCTTAGTGTACCAGTGATGAAGGGTTAGAGAATCCATGTTAACATGTCATCACCTCCGCTTAGTGTACCAGTGATGAAGGGTTAGAGAATCCATGTTAACATGTCATCACCTCCGCTTAGTGTACCAGTGACGAAGGGTTAGAGAATCCATGTTAACATGTCATCACCTCCACTTAGTGTACCAGTGATGAAGGGTTAGAGAATCCATGTTAACATGTCATCACCTCCGCTTAGTGTACCAGTGATGAAGGGTTAGAGAATCCATGTTAACATGTCATCACCTCCGCTTAGTGTACCAGTGATGAAGGGTTAGAGAATCCATGTTAACATGTCATCACCTCCGCTTAGTGTACCAGTGATGAAGGGTTAGAGAATCCATGTTAACATGTCATCACCTCCGCTTAGTGTACCAGTGATGAAGGGTTAGAGAATCCATGTTAACATGTCATCACCTCCGCTTAGTGTACCAGTGATGAAGGGTTAGAGAATCCATGTTAACATGTCATCACCTCCGCTTAGTGTACCAGTGATGAAGGGTTAGAGAATCCATGTTAACGTGTCATCACCTCCGCTTAGTGTACCAGTGATAAAGGGTTAGAGAATCCATGTTAACATGTCATCACCTCCACGCATTATACCAGTGATAAAGGGTTAGAGAATCCATGTTAACGTGTCATCACCTCCGCTTAGTGTACCAGTGATGAAGGGTTAGAGAATCCATGTTAACATGTCATCACCTCCGCTTAGTGTACCAGTGATAAAGGGTTAGAGAATCCATGTTAACGTGTCATCACCTCCGCTTAGTGTACCAGTGATAAAGGGTTAGAGAATCCATGTTAACATGTCATGACCTCCGCTTAGTGTACCAGTGATAAAGGGTTAGAGAATCCATGTTAACGTGTCATCACCTCCACGCATTATACCAGTGATAAAGGGTTAGAGAATCCATGTTAACGTGTCATCACCTCCGCTTAGTGTACCAGTGATAAAGGGTTAGAGAATCCATGTTAACATGTCATCACCTCCACGCATTATACCAGTGATAAAGGGTTAGAGAATCCATGTTAACATGTCATCACCTCCACGCATTATACCAGTGATAAAGGGTTAGAGAATCCATGTTAACGTGTCATCACCTCCGCTTAGTGTACCAGTGATGAAGGGTTAGAGAATCCATGTTAACATGTCATTACCTCCACGCAGTATACCAGTGATAAAGGTTTAGAGAATCCATGTTAACATGTCATGACCTCCGCTTAGTGTACCAGTGATGAAGGGTTAGAGAATCCATGTTAACATGTCATCACCTCCACGCAGTATACCAGTGATAAAGGTTTAGAGAATCCATGTTAACATGTCATGACCTCCGCTTAGTGTACCAGTGATGAAGGGTTAGAGAATCCATGTTAACATGTCATCACCTCCGCTTAGTGTACCAGTGATGAAGGGTTAGAGAATCCATGTTAACGTGTCATGACCTCCGCTTAGTGTACCAGTGATAAAGGGTTAGAGAATCCATGTTAACATGTCATCACCTCCACGCATTATACCAGTGATAAAGGGTTAGAGAATCCATGTTAACGTGTCATGACCTCCGCTTAGTGTACCAGTGATGAAGGGTTAGAGAATCCATGTTAACATGTCATGACCTCCGCTTAGTGTACCAGTGATAAAGGGTTAGAGAATCCATGTTAACGTGTCATCACCTCCACGCAGTATACCAGTGATGAAGGGTTAGAGAATCCATGTTAACATGTCATCACCTCCGCTTAGTGTACCAGTGATAAAGGGTTAGAGAATCCATGTTAACATGTCATCACCTCCGCTTAGTGTACCAGTGATGAAGGGTTAGAGAATCCATGTTAACATGTCATCACCTCCGCTTAGTGTACCAGTGATGAAGGGTTAGAGAATCCATGTTAACATGTCATCACCTCCGCTTAGTGTACCAGTGATAAAGGGTTAGAGAATCCATGTTAACGTGTCATCACCTCCGCTTAGTGTACCAGTGATAAAGGGTTAGAGAATCCATGTTAACGTGTCATCACCTCCGCTTAGTGTACCAGTGATAAAGGGTTAGAGAATCCATGTTAACATGTCATCACCTCCGCTTAGTGTACCAGTGATGAAGGGTTAGAGAATCCATGTTAACGTGTCATCACCTCCGCTTAGTGTACCAGTGATAAAGGGTTAGAGAATCCATGTTAACGTGTCATCACCTCCACGCAGTATACCAGTGATGAAGGGTTAGAGAATCCATGTTAACGTGTCATCACCTCCGCTTAGTGTACCAGTGATGAAGGGTTAGAGAATCCATGTTAACGTGTCATCACCTCCACGCAGTATACCAGTGATGAAGGGTTAGAGAATCCATGTTAACGTGTCATGACCTCCGCTTAGTGTACCAGTGATAAAGGGTTAGAGAATCCATGTTAACGTGTCATGACCTCCGCTTAGTGTACCAGTGATGAAGGGTTAGAGAATCCATGTTAACGTGTCATGACCTCCGCTTAGTGTACCAGTGATGAAGGGTTAGAGAATCCATGTTAACGTGTCATCACCTCCGCTTAGTGTACCAGTGATAAAGGGTTAGAGAATCCATGTTAACGTGTCATGACCTCCGCTTAGTGTACCAGTGATGAAGGGTTAGAGAATCCATGTTAACGTGTCATGACCTCCGCTTAGTGTACCAGTGATAAAGGGTTAGAGAATCCATGTTAACGTGTCATGACCTCCGCTTAGTGTACCAGTGATAAAGGGTTAGAGAATCCATGTTAGCGTGTCATCACCTCCGCTTAGTATACCAGTGATAAAGGGTTAGAGAATCCGTGTTAACGTGTCATCACCTCCACGCACAGTGTACCAGTGATGAAGGGTTAGAGAATCCATGTTAACGTGTCATCACCTCCACGCAGTATACCAGTGATGAAGGGTTAGAGAATCCATGTTAACGTGTCATGACCTCCGCTTAGTGTACCAGTGATAAAGGGTTAGAGAATCCATGTTAACGTGTCATGACCTCCGCTTAGTGTACCAGTGATAAAGGGTTAGAGAATCCATGTTAACGTGTCATCACCTCCACGCAGTATACCAGTGATGAAGGGTTAGAGAATCCATGTTAACGTGTCATCACCTCCGCTTAGTGTACCAGTGATAAAGGGTTAGAGAATCCATGTTAACATGTCATCACCTCCACGCATTATACCAGTGATAAAGGGTTAGAGAATCCATGTTAACGTGTCATCACCTCCACGCAGTATACCAGTGATGAAGGGTTAGAGAATCCATGTTAACGTGTCATCACCTCCGCTTAGTGTACCAGTGATGAAGGGTTAGAGAATCCATGTTAACGTGTCATCACCTCCGCTTAGTGTACCAGTGATAAAGGGTTAGAGAATCCATGTTAACGTGTCATGACCTCCGCTTAGTGTACCAGTGATAAAGGGTTAGAGAATCCATGTTAACGTGTCATGACCTCCGCTTAGTGTACCAGTGATGAAGGGTTAGAGAATCCATGTTAACGTGTCATGACCTCCGCTTAGTGTACCAGTGATAAAGGGTTAGAGAATCCATGTTAACGTGTCATGACCTCCGCTTAGTGTACCAGTGATAAAGGGTTAGAGAATCCATGTTAACGTGTCATCACCTCCACGCAGTATACCAGTGATAAAGGGTTAGAGAATCCGTGTTAACGTGTCATCACCTCCACGCAGTGTACCAGTGATGAAGGGTTAGAGAATCCATGTTAACGTGTCATCACCTCCACGCAGTATACCAGTGATGAAGGGTTAGAGAATCCATGTTAACGTGTCATGACCTCCGCTTAGTGTACCAGTGATAAAGGGTTAGAGAATCCATGTTAACGTGTCATGACCTCCGCTTAGTGTACCAGTGATAAAGGGTTAGAGAATCCATGTTAACGTGTCATCACCTCCACGCAGTATACCAGTGATGAAGGGTTAGAGAATCCATGTTAACGTGTCATGACCTCCGCTTAGTGTACCAGTGATAAAGGGTTAGAGAATCCATGTTAACGTGTCATGACCTCCGCTTAGTGTACCAGTGATAAAGGGTTAGAGAATCCATGTTAACGTGTCATGACCTCCGCTTAGTGTACCAGTGATGAAGGGTTAGAGAATCCATGTTAACGTGTCATCACCTCCGCTTAGTGTACCAGTGATAAAGGGTTAGAGAATCCATGTTAACATGTCATCACCTCCGCTTAGTGTACCAGTGATAAAGGGTTAGAGAATCCATGTTAACGTGTCATCACCTCCGCTTAGTGTACCAGTGATGAAGGGTTAGAGAATCCATGTTAACATGTCATCACCTCCGCTTAGTGTACCAGTGATGAAGGGTTAGAGAATCCATGTTAACATGTCATCACCTCCGCTTAGTGTACCAGTGATAAAGGGTTAGAGAATCCATGTTAACGTGTCATCACCTCCGCTTAGTGTACCAGTGATAAAGGGTTAGAGAATCCATGTTAACGTGTCATCACCTCCGCTTAGTGTACCAGTGATAAAGGGTTAGAGAATCCATGTTAACGTGTCATCACCTCCGCTTAGTGTACCAGTGATAAAGGGTTAGAGAATCCATGTTAACGTGTCATCACCTCCGCTTAGTGTACCAGTGATAAAGGGTTAGAGAATCCATGTTAACGTGTCATCACCTCCGCTTAGTGTACCAGTGATAAAGGGTTAGAGAATCCATGTTAACGTGTCATCACCTCCGCTTAGTGTACCAGTGATAAAGGGTTAGAGAATCCATGTTAACGTGTCATCACCTCCACGCAGTATACCAGTGATGAAGGGTTAGATAATCCATGTTAACGTGTCATCACCTCCGCTTAGTGTACCAGTGATGAAGGGTTAGAGAATCCATGTTAACATGTCATCACCTCCGCTTAGTGTACCAGTGATAAAGGGTTAGAGAATCCATGTTAACGTGTCATCACCTCCGCTTAGTTTACCAGTGATAAAGGGTTAGAGAATCCATGTTAACGTGTCATCACCTCCGCTTACTGTACCAGTGATAAAGGGTTAGAGAATCCATGTTAACGTGTCATCACCTCCGCTTAGTGTACCAGTGATAAAGGGTTAGAGAATCCATGTTAACGTGTCATCACCTCCGCTTAGTGTACCAGTGATAAAGGGTTAGAGAATCCATGTTAACGTGTCATCACCTCCGCTTAGTGTACCAGTGATAAAGGGTTAGAGAATCCATGTTAACGTGTCATGACCTCCGCTTAGTGTACCAGTGATAAAGGGTTAGAGAATCCATGTTAACGTGTCATGACCTCCGCTTAGTGTACCAGTGATAAAGGGTTAGAGAATCCATGTTAACGTGTCATCACCTCCGCTTAGTGTACCAGTGATAAAGGGTTAGAGAATCCATGTTAACGTGTCATCACCTCCGCTTAGTGTACCAGTGATAAAGGGTTAGAGAATCCATGTTAACGTGTCATCACCTCCGCTTAGTGTACCAGTGATAAAGGGTTAGAGAATCCATGTTAACGTGTCATCACCTCCGCTTAGTGTACCAGTGATAAAGGGTTAGAGAATCCATGTTAACGTGTCATCACCTCCGCTTAGTGTACCAGTGATAAAGGGTTAGAGAATCCATGTTAACGTGTCATCACCTCCGCTTAGTGTACCAGTGATAAAGGGTTAGAGAATCCATGTTAACGTGTCATCACCTCCGCTTAGTGTACCAGTGATAAAGGGTTAGAGAATCCATGTTAACGTGTCATCACCTCCGCTTAGTGTACCAGTGATAAAGGGTTAGAGAATCCATGTTAACGTGTCATGACCTCCGCTTAGTGTACCAGTGATAAAGGGTTAGAGAATCCATGTTAACGTGTCATGACCTCCGCTTAGTGTACCAGTGATGAAGGGTTAGAGAATCCATGTTAACGTGTCATGACCTCCGCTTAGTGTACCAGTGATAAAGGGTTAGAGAATCCATGTTAACGTGTCATGACCTCCGCTTAGTGTACCAGTGATAAAGGGTTAGAGAATCCATGTTAACGTGTCATCACCTCCGCTTAGTGTACCAGTGATAAAGGGTTAGAGAATCCATGTTAACGTGTCATCACCTCCGCTTAGTGTACCAGTGATAAAGGGTTAGAGAATCCATGTTAACGTGTCATCACCTCCGCTTAGTGTACCAGTGATAAAGGGTTAGAGAATCCATGTTAACGTGTCATGACCTCCGCTTAGTGTACCAGTGATAAAGGGTTAGAGAATCCATGTTAACGTGTCATCACCTCCGCTTAGTGTACCAGTGATAAAGGGTTAGAGAATCCATGTTAACGTGTCATCACCTCCGCTTAGTGTACCAGTGATGAAGGGTTAGAGAATCCATGTTAACGTGTCATCACCTCCGCTTAGTGTACCAGTGATAAAGGGTTAGAGAATCCATGTTAACGTGTCATGACCTCCGCTTAGTGTACCAGTGATAAAGGGTTAGAGAATCCATGTTAACGTGTCATGACCTCCGCTTAGTGTACCAGTGATGAAGGGTTAGAGAATCCATGTTAACGTGTCATCACCTCCGCTTAGTGTACCAGTGATAAAGGGTTAGAGAATCCATGTTAACATGTCATCACCTCCGCTTAGTGTACCAGTGATAAAGGGTTAGAGAATCCATGTTAACGTGTCATCACCTCCACGCAGTATACCAGTGATGAAGGGTTAGAGAATCCATGTTAACATGTCATCACCTCCGCTTAGTGTACCAGTGATGAAGGGTTAGAGAATCCATGTTAACATGTCATCACCTCCGCTTAGTGTACCAGTGATAAAGGGTTAGAGAATCCATGTTAACGTGTCATGACCTCCGCTTAGTGTACCAGTGATAAAGGGTTAGAGAATCCATGTTAACGTGTCATCACCTCCGCTTAGTGTACCAGTGATAAAGGGTTAGAGAATCCATGTTAACGTGTCATGACCTCCGCTTAGTGTACCAGTGATAAAGGGTTAGAGAATCCATGTTAACGTGTCATCACCTCCACGCAGTATACCAGTGATAAAGGGTTAGAGAATCCATAATCTATAAATTAACACTGAGCTGCAGACAAGTCTGTATCATTTTATTCCATCTTTCAAGTCTTACTGGAAATTGTAACTTACTCAACAGTAAATGTTTCTGTAATCAAATTGGGGCTCTTGTTAAATAAATACACACAAAGAGATCACTATCTTCCATTAAATGGAAAATGTTGCAATATCAAATCCAGAATTAACTAAAGATATAGAAGATAGATCCAAATTAACGACTTTGGAATCTCAGCTAGACAAACTATATAAAGATAAAGCCACTGGGGCTTTTCTTCTTTCCAAAGCAAAGTGGATAGAAAAGGCTGAAAATAATTTTTATTTTTTTAATTTAGAAAAGCAAAGGCAAAGTAAAAAATATATAACTACTCTCCTCATTGATAATCAAAAGATAAATGATCAAAGTCAAATCGCTAATGAAATTTATAATTTTAAAAAAAATGTATATAATTCCACATTTTCTCAAAGTGACTTGAATCATTGTTTTAATGCCATTGATTTTCTTATACTTCAAATTGATGAAGACTGTAAAAATATAACCGAATCGGGGAACTAGATATTGCCATTAAACAGTTACCTAATGGACAGTCATCTATCTTACAATTATTAAAGCCATACTCAGTGCTTTAGTACTCATCATTAGAGGTTCACTTCAATATTAAGAAGTTAGTCCTGCTTACCCAACCTTATTGATTAATGGTTTACACTTTCTAAATAAATGCAACAAATGGCTTTGTGATGCTCTAAATATGGTCATATTTAATGATTTCAAATCAAAGTACAAGCATGACATCACAGATCAGTTAAGACTTAGAGAATCAAGAGTCTTCTATTTAACCTGTCCAATTCCTCCACAAGCTAAAGAAACTCACTTTAAAATCATTAGCTCTATATATTCATCCAGTGAATTTCAGAACTTCAGAAAAGATTTTGTTCTGAAGATAACTCTGGTGTATTTTGTCCGTCTAATATTGAAACTTTAGAACACTTATTCTATTCCTGCCTTCGTTTTGGAATGGAATTCATACTTGGTTGTCTATAAAAAATTTCAGAACTACCAAGTTTGATGTCTGATGACGTTATATGGTATTTCAATGCAACCTGTAATAGTGACATTTTATTTATTATAAATCTTATTATTTTGTTAGCAAAATGTTCTATTCACAAATGTAAATGGGGAGGCTTGAAACCTTCAGTCATAGCCTTTACTCATGTGAATAAATGCATTTTTTTGGGAAGGATTTAGTAAAAAAGATCTGAGGCTACCCTGCAGCATTTTCCAGTCCATATTCCTAGATTATTATAATGTTTTTATATCAGTTATTTGTCATTTTACTTTCAATGTGTAAAGCAGATTAAATATGCACAATGAAGGCTTTCCTTACTTTGATTTCTACTGCCAGTGTTCACAGCAATTACAGATCATTGCTCAGTCGAGGATGTGTGGCTTTAGGAAATGATTTCTGCTTCAATGAGCGGTAACATTTTCAGAAGATTAAGTTGTAATCAGTGTTTACTTCAGGCAATGCTATTGCATTCAGCGTACAGTAGGTTAATTCGTGTTTTTGGCGTGCATGGAAAGATCATCCAGTCTAGACTTCAGTAGATTCTGTGAGATTTAATTAAGTCTGTGGTCAGCTGCAAACTGTAATACCCTGTCTTACAATACATTACAGTACAGCTACTTTAAGAAGCATTGCGATTCACATCTATACCCTGTCTTACAACACATTACAGTACAGCTACTTTAAGAAGCACTGCGATTCCCATCTATACCCTGTCTTACAATACATTACAGTACAGCTACTTTAAGAAGCACTGCGATTCACATCTATACCCTGTCTTACAATACATTACAGTACAGCTACTTTAAGAAGCACTGCGATTCACATCTATACCCTGTCTTACAATACATTAAAGAACAGCTACTTTAAGAAGCACTGCGATTCCCATCTATACCCTGTCTTACAATACATTACAGTACAGCTACTTTAAGAAGCACTGCGATTCACATCTATACCCTGTCTTACAATACATTACAGTACAGCTACTTTAAGAAGCACTGCGATTCCCATCTATACCCTGTCTTACAATACATTACAGTACAGCTACTTTAAGAAGCACTGCGATTCGCATCTATACCCTGTCTTACAATACATTACAGTACAGCTACTTTAAGAAGCACTGCGATTCCCATCTATACCCTGTCTTACAATACATTACAGTACAGCTACTTTAAGAAGCACTGCGATTCACATCTATACCCTGTCTTACAATACATTACAGTACAGCTACTTTAAGAAGCATTGCGATTCACATCTATACCCTGTCTTACAATACATTAAAGAACAGCTACTTTAAGAAGCACTGCGATTCACATCTATACCCTGTCTTACAATACATTACAGTACAGCTACTTTAAGAAGCACTGCGATTCACATCTATACCCTGTCTTACAATACATTACAGTACAGCTACTTTAAGAAGCACTGCGATTCCCATCTATACCCTGTCTTACAATACATTACAGTACAGCTACTTTAAGAAGCACTGCGATTCACATCTATACCCTGTCTTACAATACATTACAGTACAGCTACTTTAAGAAGCACTGCGATTCACATCTATACCCTGTCTTACAATACATTACAGTACAGCTACTTTAAGAAGCACTGCGATTCACATCTATACCCTGTCTTACAATACATTACAGTACAGCTACTTTAAGAAGCACTGCGATTCACATCTATACCCTGTCTTACAATACATTACAGTACAGCTACTTTAAGAAGCACTGCGATTCACATCTATACCCTGTCTTACAATACATTACAGTACAGCTACTTTAAGAAGCACTGCGATTCACATCTATACCCTGTCTTACAATACATTACAGTACAGCTACTTTAAGAAGCACTGCGATTCACATCTATACCCTGTCTTACAATACATTACAGTACAGCTACTTTAAGAAGCACTGCGATTCACATCTATACCCTGTCTTACAATACATTACAGTACAGCTACTTTAAGAAGCACTGCGATTCCCATCTATACCCTGTCTTACAATACATTACAGTACAGCTACTTTAAGAAGCACTGCGATTCCCATCTATACCCTGTCTTACAATACATTACAGTACAGCTACTTTAAGAAGCACTGCGATTCACATCTATACCCTGTCTTACAATACATTACAGTACAGCTACTTTAAGAAGCACTGCGATTCACATCTATACCCTGTCTTACAATACATTACAGTACAGCTACTTTAAGAAGCACTGCGATTCCCATCTATACCCTGTCTTACAATACATTACAGTACAGCTACTTTAAGAAGCACTGTGATTCACATCTATACCCTGTCTTACAATACATTACAGTACAGCTACTTTAAGAAGCACTGCGATTCACATCTATACCCTGTCTTACAATACATTACAGTACAGCTACTTTAAGAAGCACTGCGATTCCCATCTATTCACATTTTATTACTTAACTGTAAAAAAAATGAACAACTTATTTATTTATTAACTTGCAGGTCCCAAGTCTCCTATTACACAGGAAATGTAGGTGCAACAATTAGATGTTGTCAATAATTAAAAGCATATCTTTTAAATGAGTGTACCAGGATATTAGTTTATATTGTAAATGCAACAAGGACATTTTTTACTAGGTCCTTTCTGTAATTTAAAACACTGAATCAAAGGTTTTGAGGTTAAAAAAAAAAAAGGCTACCGTGTAAGGACGTTTGTTTGTGCTAATTAACACTGATGAATACATTATCCAATCTTGACCTGTGGTCCTTTTAGTCAGTTGTTTACAAAAACTAATACTCAACCTCACCTCTCTAAAAGGGTCAAGCAATCACTTCTGAAATAGGTTGTGTTTTGATTTTACATTTTTTAATGTGTTATTACTCAGATTTTTGGCCTAAAAACTTCATCCTGCTGTAAAAATGAATACCTAAACAAATTACATTTTCAGCCGTTGAGAATTTAAAAAATGGACACGGTAAAGGATCTTAAAACCGCCTCTCCTTCAGGAATTTAAACATTTCAGATGATTACATTCATTTAGATTTATTATAATTATTTTCACTTGGAGACATGTGCCAAGTGTGGATTATTTTCACATTATAAATAAATATTATTCAAACAAATATGCATTTCAGGAGAAAACAAGTTGTACTGCCGGGGCCTCCCCTATATTGGTGAGTCAGAAATCATCATTATACTCAGATATTTCAGATATCAATCTTCATGTGTGGCAACAGGTGTCAAGGTGAAGGCCATGGACATTGGAATGCAAGACAGCAGCATCCAGCAGGCTGCCACAGTGCACTGTTCTGTAGGAGAAGCCTCCTTGAAAGATCCCATGGAGATCTTTCAGAAAACTGTGGCCTGGCCAAATTCCCACCCCTGAGCGACCAATTCTCCACTCCCAGTGTCACCACAGCAAGCCTACACTGGTCCTACCTGCTCAAATAAAGAATGTGAACGTTTCCTGAGTCAAGGCAGATGGAGATGGAAGTCTTGCTGAATTGAAAAATTGTTTGAATGCAAATCAAACCCTTCAGAACAACCCAACTTAATTAAGCTGAATGTTTGTGTGTACTAGATGAGGTTGACTGCTTGTGTAAATACTATCACAAGGGTGTCCAAGTCAGGAAGAGAGCCTGTCACTAATGCGAGCCAGTTCAGCTGACTCAGTGAAGGTGCTGCCCAGAACTGTGAGGGCCTTGAGAACAGTGATGAAAGACCAGTATGGAAGTCTATTAAACTATCAGCTCTCTAGCCAATGCAAGACCCAAGATATAAATCCACCTTTTTAGTGCATTTACACTTTTGTTGAGGACCCTGGTTCTATTAATGGTACTATTTAAATTGACCTCCTTCTACGTCATTAAAATATGCCTGCTTATACTGCGAAATCATGCCATCCTGTTTCATTTTAAAAACAGGGAACATCAATGGCAGATTCCCAATTCCTTCTAGTGGCATCTTTGTACCCTGCATGCTTGCCCTGCTACACATACATAGTTTTTTCTCCACACATAGCCTAAACTGAATTACTGAAGTACATTCTGAACTGATGCTGCAAATACTAAATTCCAAATGCTTCCACTTTTTTTGTAAGCTTTCTAAACCAATGCAATTTTGATTTATAATCTTAATGGTTTCAGTCTTCGACAACAGAAGTGGAAGTCAAGTAAAGCTCTTCGAGCAGCACTCGTCAGTGAACATCTATCCCCCAGACAGAGTTTGAAGAACTCGAAGGTCATCCGCAGTTTAACAGGTCCGGCACAATGCTATCTTGTAGATACGGCACAAAGCAG
The DNA here is from genome assembly GCA_030684275.1 of Acipenser oxyrinchus oxyrinchus. Classification (NCBI taxonomy): domain Eukaryota; kingdom Metazoa; phylum Chordata; class Actinopteri; order Acipenseriformes; family Acipenseridae; genus Acipenser; species Acipenser oxyrinchus. The sequence goes on along the minus strand of CM060257.1, from coordinate 806,731 downwards.
CAATGAAAGGAATTCATGCAGCTGGTCTGTTGGGTTGACTGTGTTAAACAAAACCTTCACAGTGAGCAACCGCTGCAGATCTGCTGTGCCAGAAAACACTTCGGGGTGGCCCAGGAAACACACCCTTTCTCACATAAACACCATTTGCAGTTCTTTGATACAAGGGTTCGCAACAAAGTGGCTAAAATAATTCTCATTTTTCAGGGGTTCATTCCATTTAGGCCAGAGGTGGCATTACTAAGCTTAAATTAAGTGTGGCTGACTTCTGTAAAGTTAAAAACAATAAGCATTCTGCTTTGTTAACAGAATTTCTCTCATTCTTGGAATTAATTAAAAGCTATTTTTTTAAAGTGGGGAAGTCGTTACTTCGTGAGAAGCACTGCCTTTCCCAAAGGAGACTATAAACAATCGCCCATTTTGGGTAATCTCAAACTACAAGCAGAGAGGAGATTACAGGAGCTCATGATGTGCTGCTGAAGTGCGTTGCTCCGTGCGGCTCCACTTCAGGAGCTCATGATGTGCTGCTGAAGTGCGTTGCTGCGTGCAGCTCCACTTCAGGAGCTCGTGATGTGCTGCTGAAGTGCATTGCTCCGTGCAGCTCCACTTCAGGAGCTCATGATGTGCTGCTGAAGTGCATTGCTGCGTGCAGCTCCACTTCAGGAGCTCGTGATGTGCTGCTGAAGTGCATTGCTCCGTGCAGCTCCACTTCAGGAGCTCATGATGTGCTGCTGAAGTGCACTGCTCCGTGCAGCTCCACTTCAGGAGCTCATGATGTGCTGCTGAAGTGCGTTGCTCCGTGCGGCTCCACTTCAGGAGCTCATGATGTGCTGCTGAAGTGCACTGCTCCGTGCAGCTCCACTTCAGGAGCTCATGATGTGCTGCTGAAGTGCACTGCTCCGTGCAGCTCCACTTCAGGAGCTCATGATGTGCTGCTGAAGTGCGTTGCTGCGTGCAGCTCCACTTCAGGAGCTCGTGATGTGCTGCTGAAGTGCATTGCTCCGTGCAGCTCCACTTCAGGAGCTCATGATGTGCTGCTGAAGTGCATTGCTGCGTGCAGCTCCACTTCAGGAGCTCGTGATGTGCTGCTGAAGTGCATTGCTCCGTGCAGCTCCACTTCAGGAGCTCATGATGTGCTGCTGAAGTGCACTGCTCCGTGCAGCTCCACTTCAGGAGCTCATGATGTGCTGCTGAAGTGCGTTGCTCCGTGCGGCTCCACTTCAGGAGCTCATGATGTGCTGCTGAAGTGCACTGCTCCGTGCAGCTCCACTTCAGGAGCTCATGATGTGCTGCTGAAGTGCACTGCTCCGTGCAGCTCCACTTCAGGAGCTCATGATGTGCTGCTGAAGTGCGTTGCTCCGTGCGGCTCCACTTCAGGAGCTCATGATGTGCTGCTGAAGTGCACTGCTCCGTGCAGCTCCACTTCAGGAGCTCATGATGTGCTGCTGAAGTGCATTGCTCCGTGCGGCTCCACTTCAGGAGCTCGTGATGTGCTGCTGAAGTGCGTTGCTGCGTGCAGCTCCACTTCAGGAGCTCGTGATGTGCTGCTGAAGTGCATTGCTGCGTGCGGCTCCACTTCAGGAGCTCGTGATGTGCTGCTGAAGTGCATTGCTCCGTGCGGCTCCACTTCAGGAGCTCGTGATGTGCTGCTGAAGTGCACTGCTCCGTGCGGCTCCACTTCAGGAGCTCGTGATGTGCTGCTGAAGTGCACTGCTCCGTGCAGCTCCACTTCAGGAGCTCGTGATGTGCTGCTGAAGTGCACTGCTCCGTGCGGCTCCACTTCAGGAGCTCGTGATGTGCTGCTGAAGTGCACTGCTCCGTGCGGCTCCACTTCAGGAGCTCGTGATGTGCTGCTGAAGTGCGTTGCTCCGTGCGGCTCCACTTCAGGAGCTCGTGATGTGCTGCTGAAGTGCGTTGCTCCATGCGGCTCCACTTCAGGAGCTCATGATGTGCTGCTGAAGTGCGTTGCTCCGTGCGGCTCCACTTCAGGAGCTCATGATGTGCTGCTGAAGTGCGTTGCTCCGTGCGGCTCCACTTCAGGAGCTCATGATGTGCTGCTGAAGTGCGTTGCTCCGTGCGGCTCCACTTCAGGAGCTCATGATGTGCTGCTAAAGTGTATTGCTCCGTGCAGCTCCACTTGTAATACACGTGTTCCATTGGGCAGTGCAAGGCAGTGTTCCATAGCGGTCTGATGAATGATTTGGGTGTGCATCCGAGGTACATTATGTTTGTTATACTAACCAACGACGAGCAAGCCAAAGATTCCCGTGGTGATGGGTCTATTCTTATACACAGACGTTTGATCATTACCAAGTCTCATGTCTTCCAGCAGTTTTTTATTGATAACTTAGCCTGTAAAAAGCACTTTGATTAATCTGCACCACGAGTCCATGATAGCATATCATACTTAACCAAGCACACATCTGCATGTTGTAACTCATGAAAAAAAGCAAAAAACATGAGCAAAACATGCTCCTGCTGCCTAAGCATCTCCTAGCACTCGAGTCCAGGGCTAGAAATAGAGCGCTTGATTGAATCACAGAATTAGTGACACATAGTGAAGTGAATAAGAACTGAAGAGAAATCACTTCAGGGGTGCTTGTGTTTAATGCCTGCAGTGCCTCTGAGCAGCAGAATGTCCTGTACAACCCAGGAGGCCAATGGAAACTCAGATCTCAGGCTCAATTTACTCATAGGCAGCCACTACAGCAATAAAAAGAGAGGCAGACACACAAGGTGGAGGTAGAAGGAAAATAAAAAAGAAACATATACTGTATATATATATATATATATATATATATATATATATATATATATATATATATATATATATATATATATATATATATATATATATATATATATATATATACAACTTTACATGGATTTTAACTGGTAAACAGGACACTGGTCAGTTTTAATTACACCTCATGTCATGTCATGCTGCCATTGTGAATGTGAAGCCCCAGTGGTACAGTGTGCAGGTTACTGTAGTTGTAAAGGTCAAGCAGCGTTTAAAAGCAGAGATTTCACATTGACCTTTGCCCATGGGAGTATGGCAATACGGGCAGGCCTCAGAGAGTTATGCAGAGTTACGGGGGTCAGCAGTCTCCCGTTTCCCTTTGTGTCCGGGGAGTCGCAAGTTATGACTGGGTTTCAGCACGCCTCCATACACTTGGACGTGGGCTTGAAGTCACTTGATGTCAGCAGGAAGAGAGGAAAGTAGCATATTGTATCAGTAATACAGGGTGAGGGCCAGACTTCCAGGCTGGTATGTGACCTCTGGTGCAGAGCCTTGCAGGTGTCATGCAGCTCTTTTCCAGTTCACCCCTCGGCTAATAAAAGGTATTTTCTTGATTTCGCTCACTGCTCTGTTTATTTATTAGTGTCTTTTCTGAGCCCTTCACTAGGTTACATATCAGAAACTTTATATAAAACAGTCCACCTTCCACTGAGGAGGAGGGGGTGGGGTGGGGTGGGGTGGGTGTGGAGGGCATCACATAAAGGATCCATTGTGTCAAGACGTTTTAAGAAAGGGTTTTGACTTTCTGTGCAACACGCAACACAACGCAGAGTCGTGAGAGGGAACAGAAGCATGTCTGATTCATACTGTCATTGTGAGGCTGCATGTAAAGTATGTCCTGAGAATGCCCTCTCGAGAAAAATTGCATTCAGTTCTGAAAAGGTTACAGATTTTAAACAAACAATGAATTATGTGAACAGTAATGATTTGTATAACCGCTAAAAGGTCCATGTATAAGCAGAGACCATTTTGGCAACAGTACCTAGCATTAGGTTGTTTTGAAGTCATGACAACAATGTCAAACAATATATTAATGTCAAAAATAATATATTTATTACAGTTTGCAAATGCAGATCATTACTGTTATTAGTGCATGTATGACGTGTGGGAACTGAAAGCATTCTTTCTAGGATTCTGGAGAAGAACATCACAGAAAGTTTGAAACAAGCCTTGTTGATGTTCATGCTTCCTGATATTGCGGTCAGGCCTCTCTCCCCATGTCTGTGTTTCCATGGTAATCTCAGGGGGGTTCACAGAGTCACTGCAAATTATGCTTACAAATATTTCAAGTTGCAAATCCCTTTAAAATGGAAACCTGCTTTTTTAAATGCCTTCCTGCTGGTCTAGAGAACAGGCAACTGCCCCACTTTTTTCCCTCAGTGTTTACCCAACCGCTTGAAAGACAAAGCTCAGCTCTTTACTCCTCCTCTCTTAACCGGGGTCAAATTAAGTGAATTTTGTCCAATAGAAAATGCAAAAAAAAAATGAATAGGAGCAATGGAGCAATCTACAGCCCAAACACTCTACATACATCATATGACATCCCTAAGAAAAAATAGTGTTGAATAGAACAGAGACTCCTTTAGATGCCCAAGGACATTTTCTCATGTATATTTTTATATCGAGCGCAAACCATAACCGGTTTTATATTCACACGTGTTACATCATAACAAGATGCACTCAATGAGCTCCCATGACATGAGTAGATGCACTCAATGAGCTCCCATGACATGAGTAGATGCACTCAATGAGCTCCCATGACATGAGTAGATGCACTCAATCAGCTCCCATGACATGAGTAGATGCACTCAATGAGCTCCCATGACATGAGTAGATGCACTCAATGAGCTCCCATGACATGAGTAGATGCACTCAATGAGCTCCCATGACATGAGTAGATGCATTCAATGAGCTCCCATGACATGAGTAGATGCACTCAATGAGCTCCCATGACATGAGTAGATGCATTCAATGAGCTCCCATGACATGAGTAGATGCATTCAATGAGCTCCCATGACATAAGCAGACGCACTCAATGAGCTCCCATGACATGAGTAGATGCACTCAATGAGCTCCCATGACATGAGTAGATGCATTCAATGAGCTCCCATGACACGGGTTCAACAGTTTGCTGGCATTGATGTTCAAAGACATATTACACCTCCGATATTGTCATTCCAGAGCTGTGTAGTCATCATGGTATAGCCCTGAGTGCACTTGAGAAATTGTACATGCAAATAGGATGCCCATATTATAACTTGCTCAAATACCATTGCTGTACTTATTTATTTCTATGCTGCAAGCTGGCAGAGCATTACATCAGAAGTTAACCATTTCAAGTGATCAATTATGCAAACACAAATACAGAATGTGCTCCATGGATATACTGCAGATCTTACCTTTACTTGAGAGGGAGGGACAGTAATACCAACTTACTAACAAATGAGTTACCAGGCCTTTCCTTAGATCCTCTCTGTGCAGTCTGTCCAAAAGATCTGGAATGTGTACTCCAGCACAGTTAGTCATCAGACAGAGGGCTGCAGTGGTTGTCTTTTGGCATTGCTAACTACCAGCCCAGACATTAAAAATGAAGAAGCACATCTGGAAATCCAAAGAAATTCTCTGTGTTGCTCTAAAGTATACTGAGTAATGTAAACTACACAACACACGCTGATGAAGTGGCTTTGCCTCTGACATGACAGCCAGCGTGTGTTACTAACCTCCATGTGATTTACTGATACACACTCCGTTTCACCATTATATACAGCACTGCTGCTCTATATTCAAAATATGCTGGATTAGTTTGTATAACAGAAGCTTGCATTCAATTATTTTACTGTCATTGCCAAGTTTTAAAATGTAACCTGATCCTTCCTGTGTGTAAATACCGAATTAAAAATGCACACAATTAGAATCATTGTAGTTTACTATTTATTTATGCTTTAAGACGTTGAAACTCAGGGTTATCTTACCATATATCTAGAGAGTAAAATATCCTATGCACTGGGTGTTCTTAGTTGTTTTCTGCTAGTTCTGTTTGTTTCTGGACACTCAGTAGTGCAGAGTTCGTTCTGGGGAGAAGGTTAATAAAACGTCAGGTTTTCCAGCTGCCAATGTTTTGTTTTCTTGCTTGTTTGTTTGTGTGTGACTGGCAGGGTTTTCTGTCCCTCAGACGCAGTAGGAGCTGCAGCGCACTCTCGTTCTGCAGGGGTCCTGTCACCACTCTGGGGAGCTCAGCTGTTCATCAGAGCTGCTCAAGTCAGATGTCAGTGAAGATGTCAAACTTTTTTTAGTTTCTAATTACAGACAAAGGGACAGTGTAAGGATTTCTCATACAGAAGGCCCCACAACTTATAATTTGCGCTATTTTACAACCATGTATTCAACATAAATGTGCATTGCACTTCACACGCAGAAATCTCCAGCTATCCATGCAATGGAAATAGACGAGGCCGCCACCAGGAAAAAACAGATAAACAACAAAAAAACACATGCACCCAAAATAGCAATTTTGCAAGTAGTGCAGTATTTTCAGGAGTGCAAGTAGTGCAGTATTTTCAGGAGTGCAAGTAGTGCAGTATTTTCAGGAGTGTGTTGGTCACTGTATGAATTGCTATGTATGTCATGTACACATGTTGTTTACAGCAAAGTAATGCATCATACAATAATACAATAAATACAATGAATACAATTTTGCACAAGAGGAGAATAGGTTGTCCAGAAAAAGCTGTTGCAAGGTCATGTCATCCCAAAAAAAATTAAAGCCCTTTCTCTACAAATCTACAAGAAAAGTTAAATGTTGAACCCTTTAAACTGTAGAGAACTGAGGAGGAAAGAGAGAGGGAGAGAACTGAGGAGGAAAGAGGGAGGGAGAGAACTGAGGAGGAAAGAGGAAAGGAAAGAACTGAGGAGGAAAGAGAGAAGGAGAGAAATGAGGAGGAAAGAGGAAAGGAAAGAACTGAGGAGGAAAGAGAGAGGGAGAGAAATGAGGAGGAAAGAGAGAGGGAGAGAACTGGGGAGGAAAGAGGGAGAGAACTGAGAAGGAAAGAGAGAGGGAGAGAACTGGGGAGGAAAGAGAGAGGGAGAGAACTGAGGAGGAAAGAGGAAAGGAAAGAACTGAGGAGGAAAGAGAGAGGGAGAGAAATGAGGAGGAAAGAGAGAGGGAAAGAACTGGGGAGGAAAGAGGGAGAGAACTGAGAAGGAAAGAGAGAGGGAGAGAACTGGGGAGGAAAGAGAGAGGGAGAGAACTGAGGAGGAAAAAGAGAGGGAGAGAACTGGGGAGGAAAGAGGGAGGGAGAGAATTGAGACAAAAGGTGTGCAGCCCAACTAATGGAGGAGGGGGCGATTAGAAGAATAAGAGATGAAGGGCAAAGGTTAGTAACTTTCATGCTGAGGAGCACTTCACAACCATTCAAAGACTGAAGCGTGTAATCGGGAGGGTGGGGAAGCCAGGCCAGTAATGTACACACCTGTCACAAAGAAGCATACCGGGGCAAAGGTCACACAGCAATTTGTTTTGTCATCAGGGTTTTGCTTTGGGGTAAAAACAACAACATGAAGTGTAGAGGAGCCAAGAGAAAGTGGCAGTTCAATAATTAAACTACTGTACGCTGTACCTGCAACCAAACTGTTTATTAAATAATAACTGATGATGCATGTAATGTGCACTTCTTATTATTAACTATAACAACTAACGTAGTAACATGGGAATATGTGCTGTTCATGTTTTGTCAATGGTTAGTTACTTGTATATTAACATAAAGAAGTTAGTATGCCCTGCTTTCACTCTCAGCTTGGCTTCAACCGAAACAGCCTGCTGTCTCTACAGACCCTGCCATTTGTTCATCCAAACTGTACTGTGTCGTGTATAGCCTCCAAACTAAAAATCTATTGAATTTGGCCGCAGTGTGGCTGCAAAAAAATAAAAAGTGACACCTAGTAATAACCCATCGGCCCCCTCTTATAGTTAAAATAAAAAGTGACACCTAGTAATAACCCATCGGCCCCCTCTTATAGTTAAAGACACAAATGGAAACTTTTTTTTCGTGAGAAAGCTAGTCTCCTTGTAGCAGCAAACAGTGTGAGTGTGTCTTAGGATTTACTATACATTTTACTAGATCCGAGAAATGTGATTCTGCTGAGAATAATTCCTGCACATATTTGAGTAGCTCTTCACTGCTCCCTGGTGTCCAGACTGACTGTTCACATTTGAGCCGTCTCGTCAGACAGAATCATTGCAATACTAAGAATAACTTTCTGGATCTATTCCTTACTTCGTATAAAACTGGACGCTAAAACATTTTGTGAATTAGCCTCCTGTAATCCAGTGTTTGTTTTTTTTTCTTGGCACAAATGAAAGCAGAACGCAGATAAGCTGTGATCCCTGAATAACCTCTAAAGAGATGATTTCCATCCAGCACTGGTTTGTCATTAGTGGGGAATGCCAATGAACCACTTCCACCCCTCCCTAATGTGGGCATATTAAAACATCAGGAGGCTTGCCAGGGAGCTGGAGGATGTGGGATGCAGTAAATAATGTGTTTCAGACTAGCCGGTGCACAGCATGTCTCGGAGCTACCTGTGCCACAGGACCATCTGGCCTCTTCAGTGGAAATCTCACATCACACACAGTGAAGGTTAGCATGCTCTGTACCAGAGGAGCGCGCTCTGATTCACTTCCTCTTGTGGCCGTTGCCTCCCTTTGAAGTGGTCGCCGCTTGTACAAAATATGAAATTCCCATGGCCAGCATAGTACTTGTACACAGCCACCTGCGCAGTGGTCAGGAAGCAGTTTTAAGTCTTTTTAAGGCTTTGCGATACCATCTGTACAAAGCAACGCTTTCCAAATGTAGAGATAAACAGTCTAGACACTGAGTTTCCGAATCCTTTTGGCATGCATGCATGCATATATATATGTGTCACATTTCATACAGAAAACGTATTATGATTCTTTTGTTCACATTTTCTGTGATTTTGTTTGATATCTCTGTTTAAAATAGTTGATTAAATCCATTAGACCTGAGTGTTGCGTTTCTTTTGTGTATCAGTATATATATACAAAAACAAGCCTTTACAAACACACAAAAATCTAACCAGAAAAATATAAGACATCGACTGAACTGACTGAATGGTAGTTTAGTAAATCCAATACGCAAGTGTCTAATATTACTATTGAGTCAGCTGATACTATGGGTTGAATTCTCAGCTATTTACACATTTCTTTTTTTTTTTTAGAAAGGGGAAACCTACCCATCCCAATAAAGTTACCAAACCAGAAATAAACAACTAAGACTTAACTCAGGGGCTTGAATGAAGTGTTATGTTGTTTCTTATTTGTTTCAGATGTTTAACTGCTGTCCCGCCCCCCTTTCAAAAAAATGCTGATGACAATTTGTAGTAAATAGTTTTGAGAATCCATCCCTGTGTGTCAGAACTGTGCAGAAATGTCCACTTCGGGCCCCGGGGCCACAGACTTAGTAAATTCTCTGCAAACAGGAAACAGACAGGCAGGAGGGGAAATCGTATCTCTGTTTATCTAATCAGACGGCAAATGCTGTACTGCGCTTACTGACACTGTGTTTGTTGCTGTTATCTGCTGTGTCGTGCAGTGCCACACGTAGCAGAGTTTACACTGATGTGGAGCTGAACACACCAGGACACAAGGGAGCTGCATGTACTATACCTAGAAAGCTGGGGGGGGGTTGTTCAGGATGGAGAATCAAACAGGTTTGTATACTGTATGCTTGAAGTAGCTATTCAGGAAGTAACACTTGATTTAACAGGAAGTAACACTTGATTTAAATAGAAAATAAAGACTAAGCTACAGTAGGCTTGGCTGGACCCCCAAAGCCTACTTGGACCCAGGGACTCATGAAGCCAGGTATTTACCCAGGGATACAGGACAGCCCTTCCCACTCATGTTTCATAATGAGACTTTACTGGTACAGGTTAACATATAAACAGATGGTAACCTACCCATTCCACTTAACATACACTGCAGCAGATGCCAAATAAAGCACAGCACTTCAGTTGCAGAGACACACAGTCTCACAGCAGTGTCTGGTGAACGCTGGCCCCAACTTCAATCTACAATCCTAAGGGTTTCAAGGCTACACCAGCAGGTCAAACCATTAACAGACTCTTGCGTCTCCATTAGTTTCAATTTGAAGGGCTCTGTGCCAGTACAGCTGTGTCAGTTTAGCTCGGTCAAGGATGGCAGTGTGTTGATCAGTGTAGCCTTCAGAGCCGCTGAGGTTAAAGCTGGGCACTTCTCACTAATAAGATTCATAAACATCCAACTGGAGTCTTACAATTCTCCCCCACTGTTTTAAGTAATACCCAAAGCGGAGCACAACAATGAAGTCAGCTTCAGGAATGTGTTTGTTTAATCCTCCGCCATGAGCAAAGAACATCGGAAATCACATTGTGTTGTAGAACATGGCGCTGGGCTTTGGAAATGGTGCAGGTACAGCCCCTGGTATCTTTTTAACCCCTTCAGGTACACAAGGAATTGAGCAGATGTTCAAACGGCTTCTTCTTAAAATACATTTGAGAGTGACTCAAGTAACACAAGGAGGAAACTGACCATGCGGATGACCAGATCCAACCTGTCAGTACATTTTAAACCCTGTTTTGTGCCCATTGCAAAAATAAGAAACTTTCAATTTTTTTGTTTTTTTTTGTTTTTGTGGGACACATAGGTCCCTTGTACATTAAAGGGTTAACCCTCCCACCTCCGCATCAGGTGGGAGGTTTAACCCTTAAAGAGATAAACTCAGCCCTGTCCACATCAGTTCAACAGAGCCGGGAGAATCGAGTTGAAATGTGGCTGTTGTTAACACTGTCTGCATTGTGCACTAACCTGCTTACTCCTTGAGTATGATTCAAACCCAATTGTTAAAAGCTGATGCAAACCCCTTAACACTGTTTGAAAAAACAAACCATGTGGTCAGGGCAATGCTGTTCACAAAATCCCATTCCTGTAATTGAACGTTCTGGGTTTGGCCAGGCTTTTCGGATGCAAGCTGAAGTTGTGGACTCAGGTATTTTCACCCTGCACTGCACAATGTGCCGGTTCTGGGCTGTTTCAACAAGCAGACAGAGTCTCAGCACTGTTAAGATGCAGAAGCAGAAATACTGGGGGCGCCTGTCTGGCGTTCACTGGGTTAGTGAAGGAGTGTCTGTTTTAAGCTGTCGGTGGGTTAGTCCATTGGGTTTAACACATGGTTACATTGCTGCTGTGTATTTGAGGGGTCACTGAAACAAGCCCCTGGTCCCACAGGAGTCTGCGGTGCCTCAAAGTAAGGGTTTGAGACACTGAGCAGCCGGTAATCGTCACAGATCGTTAAAGCTTATTTTTATTTTGTGACGATCCATAATCCCATTACTGAACATTTAAAACAGAACTAAAAAAAAAAATGAAATGATCCCAGTCTTCACTTGGGTTCTAAATTCTGAAATTTGAAAAATCTGAAACTACTGATCTGCACTAGACACTTAAGAAAAACCAATTACACACGCTCCAAAATGTTTTAATGTCTATAACACGGAGAGAACTTAACTTACAGTGCCTCCTGCTGGAGAGTAAAAGACATAAGAAAAAATAGGTGCTGTAAAACATTGACAAACATTTCAATTTGAAAAACACCACTTGAAACATCTGCCTTTCAAAAACGATGCTCCTGTTGGATTCCTGTTGGCATGTATCATAGTTTTGAGAGCTTTAGTTTGAATGTGTCAGTAGGTATGGATTGTTGATTGGTTTGAATGTATCAGTAGGTATGGATTGTTGATTAGTTTGAATGTGTCAGTAGGTATGGATTGCTGATTGGTTTGAATGTGTCAGTAGGTATGGATCCGTAGGTATGGATTGTTGATTGGTTTGAATGTGTCAGTAGGTATGGATTGTTGATTGGTTTGAATGTGTCAGTAGGTATGGATTGTTGATTAGTTTGAATGTGTCAGTAGGTATGGATTGTTGATTGGTTTGAATGTGTCAGTAGGTATGGATCCGTAGGTATGGATTGTTGATTGGTTTGAATGTGTCAGTAGGTATGGATTGTTGATTAGTTTGAATGTGTCAGTAGGTATGGATTGTTGATTGGTTTGAATGTGTCAGTAGGTATGGATTGCTGATTGGTTTGAATGTGTCAGTAGGTATGGATTGTTGATTGGTTTGAATGTGTCAGTAGGTATGGATTGTTGATTGGTTTGAATGTGTCAGTAGGTATGGATTGCTGATTGGTTTGAATGTGTCAGTAGGTATGGATCAGTAGGTATGGATTGTTGATTGGTTTGAATGTGTCAGTAGGTATGGATTGTTGATTAGTTTGAATGTGTCAGTAGGTATGGATTGTTGATTGGTTTGAATGTGTCAGTAGGTATGGATTGTTGATTAGTTTGAATGTGTCAGTAGGTATGGATTGTTGATTGGTTTGAATGTGTCAGTAGGTATGGATCAGTAGGTATGGATTGTTGATTGGTTTGAATGTGTCAGTAGGTATGGATTGTTGATTAGTTTGAATGTGTCAGTAGGTATGGATTGTTGATTGGTTTGAATGTGTCAGTAGGTATGGATTGTTGATTGGTTTGAATGTGTCAGTAGGTATGGATTGTTGATTAGTTTGAATGTGTCAGTAGGTATGGATTGCTGATTAGTTTGAATGTGTCAGTAGGTATGGATTGTTGATTAGTTTGAATGTGTCAGTAGGTATGGATTGCTGATTGGTTTGAATGTGTCAGTAGGTATGGATCCGTAGGTATGGATTGCTGATTGGTTTGAATGTGTCAGTAGGTATGGATTGCTGATTAGTTTGAATGTGTCAGTAGGTATGGGGAATGTTGATTGGTTTGAATGTGTCAGTAGGTATGGATTGCTGATTGGTTTGAATGTGTCAGTAGGTATGGATTGCTGATTAGTTTGAATGTGTCAGTAGGTATGGATCAGTAGGTATGGACTGTTGATACACAGTGATTAAAGCAGTTTGTTGTAGCCATTATATTATATTATTTTATTTAACAGAGCGTGTGTCTGATCAGTATGGAACTGCTCTATTATATTTAACAGAGCGTGTGTCTGATCAGTATGGAACTGCTCTATTATATTTAACAGAGCGTGTGTCTGATCAGTATGGAACTGCTCTATTATATTTAACAGAGCATGTGTCTGATCAGTATGGAACTGCTCTATTATATTTAACAGAGCGTGTGTCTGATCAGTATGGAACTGCTCTATTATATTTAACAGAGCATGTGTCTGATCAGTATGGAACTGCTCTATTATATTTAACAGAGCATGTGTCTGATCAGTATGGAACTGCTCTATTATATTTAACAGAGCGTGTGTCTGATCAGTATGGAACTGCTCTATTATATTTAACAGAGCGTGTGTCTGATCAGTATGGAACTGCTCTATTATATTTAACAGAGCGTGTGTCTGATCAGTGACTGTAAGGCAGTGGTTCTCAACCATGGTATCGACTGGTTATCATTCCAACTGAGCTCTCAATTACTTAACTAGACCCTTCAGTGGACTGACAATTTGCTTAATTAGACCTTTTTAATTGTTCTGCAGTTTGATATTCATTTGATTGATAACTGTTCTGGTCTATAAGCTGCTTTATTTATCAACAGTCATGGAGTTAAGTGATGTGTTAAAGTGGGCAGTTTGTGTACAGGACCCAGTATGTCAGACCCTGATGTTGTGCTTACCTTTAACGCTATAGTGCCACATTAGAGTAATTTTGCTGTGTATCAAACCAAAAATCTCAGGATAATTCTGGTATTCACCACTAGGTGGTAGAATTGAACCGATATAAACTGATCTGGAGTGTGACAATTAGATCCAAAACAAGTTTGTAATGTCAGACCAGCCTTGACCGGATGGTGCAAGTTCAGAATATGCAGAATCTTTTTTTTTTATTTATATACCGCATGTGAAAAATAATAAACACAAAGATTCCCAGACTTTACTCAAAGGCAAATGAGCTGTTTCTTCAGGATGCTCAATATCTGTTTTGACACTGATATAAATACATGTATTCAGTATCCAGTAATCCACATGAGAAAGTTTGATGTTGTATTACATAAACTCTCCTGAAACAATTACTGCTGTGTGCTTTTACAGGTCCTTCTCAGCTTCCTGGTTTATTTAATCCCATTCCTGATGCACTATCTGTGCTCACCTGCATTTCCATATGTCAGTCCCTGCACCAGCATACCATGGAAATCCAGCTCAATTACAGATTGCTTGAACAGTAATTTAACCGTGCAATGAGGTAAAAAGATCAGGTTTCATCCAGTCTTACTGCTGGATTCATAATTAAAACATTGCATTTGACGCCCACTTTCACAGCACCAGTGCAAACTTGTTTCACAAGTGCCTTTATCAGTCACATTCCTATTGGTCTTAGTAGTTTTGCTTTGTGTGTGAATTACTTCATTTGATGAGACACGGAGCACAAAGATGCAATGTTAAAGCTTATGGAAGTTTCCTGCAGTATAATCCGTCATTTACCTTGCTTTACAATTCTTTTCCCACACTGTGCTGCTGTACATTACACTGACTGGTAAATAAAAATAATCAAGTAGAATACCATGATGTGTTTAATCAAAATACATGTGGTATAGTACAATCATAAAAACATTGCAGCAGAATCTGACCGCACGGTACCTGTGCTACAGTTCTGGTGATAAGTGCTTTTGTCAAGTGGATATCCCGCCTCACAAACTCAGCCTGTCAGTAAGCTACTGTACATACAGCTGAATGATCTTTACACTGCCGTGGAGAAACGGAAACGTCACACTTTTTTGTTGTATTATATACCTAACCCTCACTTTAAGCAAGTAAAGACTGTGAGCTGTTAATGCATTATTTGATCATAACAGTTTTTGAGTTATTTTAAATAATGACTTATAGTAACAACAAAATAAATGTATTTTTCTAGATTTGATTTTTCGTGTGAAAGTTTATTATGAATGTGTGTCGTTAATTTTGTTTTAAAATCATGAACGCAACAATCAAGCAATAATTTGTTTTAGATTTCAAACGGTTTACTTCTAGTGCCTCTTTAGCTGTATTTATTAAATTATTCTGTAGTCGCATGTTTTGTTAATTGAGATGGAAAATGTCTAGGCTTTAAGTGTTTATATTTTTCCATTTTTAAAAGATACGCGTTCATCCTGTGTTACACCACCGTGAAATCTAACATTGAAATAGCGGATGACAGAAATGTGAGACTTCTAAATTACTATGCCCGTGAAATGTACACAAATGTTTATATTATAGACAAATAGAATTTGATAGGGCCCTAGACGACTGATCTGTTGTAAGTAATAGTCACTGTATACATAAATCAATATTTTACTTTGGATATTAACGTGCTAAATTGCATTGGGCCCACCGGCGGGCCCGAAATTCTCGCATCAATATCTCAGGCGTAATAGTAATATTCCTAGTTCAAAGCTTGCGTATAAATACAGATTCAGAGCTCATACAGCCAATCAGACACGACAGTAACTGAGAAACCAACAGGGAACAAGCTAAAGACAAAAATCATAATCAGCAGAAATATCATAATAATAGCAGTGTGGAGTAGTGGTTAGGACTCTGGACTCTTGACCGGAGGGTTGGGGTTCAATCCCAGGTGGGGACACTGCTGCTGTACCCTTGAGCAAGGTACTTTACCTAGATTGCTCCAGTAAAAACCCAACTGTATAAATGGGTAATTGTATGTAAAAATAATATGATATCTTGTAACAATTGTAAGTTGCCCTGGATAAGGGCGTCTGCTAAGAAATTAATAATAATAAAAAATTCAACTCAATCTCTGATAACATTAAGTAAATCTAATGCTAACTATTTTCTAGGTACAGAGTGAGTAGCTCCAGTAAACATGGTGAAATGGGACCCACTTTTAGAATATTCACGGTTTGGAAAGGCTTTTACATTACTTTGTGTTTGTTTTGTTTTATTTTTTATTGTTGCCAATCACTGTTGAAACCAACACCGCACATTTTACTGACCAGTACTTGCAGTCACTAGTACCTTGTCTGTTTATGACAGACATAAAGTAGGGTTTTGTTTCCAATTCATTGATATATTGTTAAGATGAAGATGCAAAGTTGAGTTGACTGTTCTAAAATTAAAAGGATAATCATTTGTAACCAATGTTTAAAAGTGTTTAGAGCATGTTTTTACTTCTGAAACAATTAAGTTACCCTGAGCACCCTGATCCAAGATCACTTATCTGTTCAATATTACAAAATGAAAATTCCCAAAGTTCCAGAATATTTCAGAAAATTCCCAATATTCCCATATAATTCCCAAAACTATATAAAAAAAATAATAATAAAAATAAAAAAACATGAATCCACAATGCAAGTCGTCACAAATTCCTGATGTTATCATTAGCTTCCTTCCAAGTTTGCCCCCTCAGAGGAACCTCCTTAGTATTAAAATGGCTCTTTTAGGACCTACTGGAACAACAAGGTGAACACCCCTTTACAAAGCTTATTAAACGCTCCCAGGTACGTGTACAGAAACACAGCTGTGTACGACACACACTGTGCCTGTAAACCTCTCATCCTTCAAAGCATTTGGCTACACAAAATCAATGGACACTTTGGATCTGTCTGAAGCCTTGTGTGCAGGATGCTTCATAGAACACAGTGATGACTGCAGGTCAATTCCAAGCCATGCCAAAAGGGTGGGATCATTTCATTTAGTGTATATAGCATGCACCTTTTTACTGCTAATCTCATGCATGTTATACAAAACCGTTTTAGGCATGTTGTGTGCTTGGGCAGCATCTTAAATAATTGATTACATGCTCTAAATGACGTGATAAAGAATTAAATATAAATCGGATGCAACAGATTACAAACACCTTTTAGCATTTATGTAATTTACACTTTAATGTTTGTTTTGGTAACCCTTGTGCTTTTTTTTGTGCTTAAGGATATTTTCTAACAATAAACAAATGTGTTCATAATCTGTTGCATATGCACATAATTCTTAAAACATTTGATTTTGCAGCATAGGACCAAGGAAAGTCAGCTTTATCTACTAAAAAATACAGCACAGGTTTGCAAAACTGAAGTTTTAAAATACTTTCTTTGCATTTTATTTATCTAGAAATCCGAAAAATTTCATATTGGTGTTTGATAGATTTTTTTTCCTGCAAGATAACTGCATATTGTTAACAAGCCTGCAGATCTGCATACAGGTCTTGTAAAGATCCACAGACTGCTCTTGTACTGTAGGGAAGATATGGAACGTTAACTAGCATTGGATTATATATTTTAATGATGGAGCCACTATTCTTAAAGTGGCTTTGAGAAGTACCAAATAATAATAATAATCATAATAATAACGCAATTACTGTGTGCAATTATTTAATGCAGGGGTCTCCAAACCTGGTCCTGGTTTTGGTTCGAACTCTACCCTAAATTACTTAATTGAACCAATTAAGTGCTCATTAGAAGCTTAATTTGACCAATTAATTAATTTAGGGTAGAGTTGCAACAAAACCCTGGAGAGACACCGGTCCTCTAGGATCAGGATTGGAGACCAAAACTTCCCACCCTGTTATAAATTATTTAACTGAACCATTTAAACCTCAATCCAGATCTGAAGTAGTTCATTATATAATTGTATCTGTTAGACCTGCAGTGGAATAGCCCTCCGCGACCCTGATTGGACACCCGTGAGACAGCATAGAGCTAACCCGCTGAAATTTTACGTCATGTTCTTAATTAATGTTCCAGCAGATGGCAGTGTTGCGCATTGCTCTAAGCTACTGTAGTACTAGAATTTCTACTACATCTCCGATAGAGTTAACTCTTTGTACAGTACACGGGAAGCAAAAGTATACCATACAGGGAAGTATTGTACATTTCCTTTAATAAAATGGATTGTTATACAAACCATGTGCCTTTGTCATGTCCATCATGAAAATGCAGCAAAACTATTTTTAGTAAAATATGACAATTGTAAAAGTGTCATATTTTAATAACATCTGCAATACGTGTCTTTTTCTTTTAAAGACTGTAGTGCTTTACTGACACAATCCAGGACAGAGGAATTGTATAGTTCTGTGTACAACAGATTCTGCAAAAACACACAGAATTATATATTTACAAATTGTAATTGAATCGTAAATCTAGCAGCATCGATTGTATACGATTATTCATTAGTGTTACATTGATTGTTTTATTTCAATACCGGCAGTGAAAACAGAAAATAAACACAAAAATGCATTAATTAATTAATTAATTAATTAATTAATTAATTAATTATTATTATTATTATTAATAATAATAATAATAATAATAATAATAATAATAATAATAATAATAATAAGTTTAACAAAATCCATCATGTGATGTTATTTTTTTAATAGTGTAACTTGAAATGTTCTCTTCAAAACGGTTAAGATCATTGAATTTTTAAGATCAAGTTTTAGTTTATTTAAAAACTATAGTTTATCCAAAAGCTATCAAAATAAAACAATAAAAAGCAGGAACATGAAGCCCTACCCTGGACTGCGCTTGAAAGGCGTTATTTTAAACACACTCTCACCCGCTTAGTAAAATCGGGTCAGTACCTGCTCGTGATAAATAGCGAGTACATATACATCTCTTAAAAAACAAAAAAAACAAAAAAACATGGGTTTTATTTATCAATATATGTAATTCAGTTGTCAATGTTATGCACCCGTATCCGATTTGTTTCGATACCTTAAAAAAGCCAACATGGAATACATACCTCCCAAACACCTTATTGAAATGCAAACACGCAACAAAATAAAATGCAGGGAAAATATTGACATTTACTGTTTAAGTGCTTGAAATCGACTAATTTCGATTAATTTCCAATAAGAAAACTGCGTCACAAAAATGTGAATGGAAGCGGACTACATAATTATTAGCCGAGACACACACAGCAATAATTGCGATGCATATTTAAAGTAACGTGATAATAAGCCTATTGTATTATTATTATTATTATTATTACTATGGTGTGTATCACACATTTCTCGTCTTACCATTATGTTGTACCATTTTTTTGTTATTAAAGTGAAATGAACGGAGGACATGAGAGTTTCTTGTGCGCTCTGTACAGCGCCTTGAGACTTCCTCTGGAACCTGACTTTGTGTGGGTTCATTCAGCGCCGCTCTGCTGCACAGTCCGTGCACGGAGTTCATACAGCACCATTCGTGTTTAACAGACATGTTTCACATCTCAAGCCACTAACTGGGCTCCAAATGTGAAGCATTTGAAACTCCAAATTATGGTTAAGTCGGCAGAAAAAAAAACTTTCGAAAAGTGTGTCAATTTGTGGGGCTTATATAAAAAAAAAACAATTACAGTTTTTTTTTTAAGTGTGCAAATTGCACATTAGTGTAAACAGCATTGTAACTTTTAACACCGCTATGTGATGAACGCGTTTAGTGAATCCACCGAAGCAGTTTCTTATTAGTTTGGCAACATTTTCATGTTTGTTTTCTGTTCACGACAGTAGTGCAAATTATTCAGTAAATTGCAGTTAAACAAGTGTGTGTTTGTGCTTTACTGTATCTTAAAGCAGACTATATGTTCCTTAGCTGCTGGGAAAGAACAATAAATGAATACAAGTTACAGCTAACTTCCCTCCCAAGCTGCGTCTTCACTGCTTGATTCCAGCAAGCCCATCCCAACTGCTGCAGCAAATGGCTTGAACTCCAGAGACGGAGGGGGGGGATTAGGGGGTAGATTGAAAACAGATCGGGCTTTCTCACACCCTCTCCACTTCCATTAAAAAACACAAGAAAAAAGAGCGTGTTCGCTGACAAAACACGAAGAAGCACGCATCGTTTTAAAGGGTTCGAGAGCTTTGCCTAATCGCAGTGATGCACAGCACACCCCGGGACACGCTATAGCGCTGCCGCTCCGCTCTGAACTTTATGAATGAGCCTCCTTCTGAGGAAGCAAACTTACATCGAGCTTTGCTAACCCCCTCTGCCCCCTTCTTTGTTTTTAAACAGTGACGTTATCATTTTAGATGGATTTTCTTCGCATATTAAGATGGACATGCATTTTGCTGATTTCTGATTGACAGAGTATTCTGTGAATTCGATCGCATTATTCGGTGCCACATTGTAAAGATCACTCGTGGATCGGACAAAGTGAATACAGTGACGCACTGGGATCCGATTGCAGAGACGCTGTACAGAATCTCTAACAGCACCAGGTATAGTTACAGAGCTTCGATTTGATTTCATGATATGTCTGTTTTTTCGTTGGATGTACTGTTACCTCGTTATTGTGTGAGTGTGGGATAGTAGTTGGCCGCCGTGCTTTTTGAAGTTAAATTGAATTATTAGACTGCCTCTTAAAAGTTTTGGAAGATGGTTGCGCTGTCAAAGCTATTGGATCTGTTTTGAAAGGTGCAGTCCAGCCCGCTTTCATATTTACACAGGTAGCAGGTTTGGGTGGCTCAAATGTACAGCCGCGATTGTTTGAAACACAATTGCAGTAACAGCTATCTAGTTGCTTTGTTGGTTGTTTTAAATTAATAATTTAAACACATGCTTTTGGAGCTTGACAACTGTCATTTTCGTTTTGTTTTGTTTTGTTTGCGTACAAAAGGGACGTAGTAATATAATATTACTTTCGCAAGTTTACAATTGACCTTACAACTTCCTCGGCACTGGAATCCCAAAAATGCTGCCTTTGCAATTGGATCCATATGTGAAGAGATTGTGATCAATAACGTCCAGCGCGTCTCATTAGCTACTTGGAAGCCACGAAAGTTTCCAAAGTGATCGTCTGGATCAGGAAACAGAAAGAAAAAAACACTACAGACAGCAATTGCTGCAATTACCTTCTAAATGCTGCATTTCGCCAAATTTAATTTATTTTATTTCTCGTTTCATCTGGACCTGAAAGATTGTGAAGATCATTTTTGGTGCACATGCATCTTCACCCACTGTGAAGATGCATGTGCCCGTGAGCTACATTTCTGTTTTCTGAATTTTACAATTTTAAAATAAATGTACTAATTGTTTGTAAACATTTTCATGTCGAGGGCGTGTTTGTAGCAAAACTGCAGTGAAATAACACGAGACTGTAGACTTAGCGAAATGATGCGTTTTTAAACATAACGAAACACTCATCTCGCTGCTTACGTCTCGGTATGCCTTGTGCAAATGATCTCTCCGGTAGCTGAGTGGATGTGATGAGAATCCTTTTAGTTCGTCAACTTTGTTTGTCTTAAATATAGTTTATATAATTGAAAAGCAACTTTTATTCCTGGTTTTCATTTTAAAAAAAAAGCAGCAACAACTACATTTCAGAAGTTTTGCTGTGTAATTTATTACGTAGCGTGTGTGTGTGTGTGGTTGTGTGTCAGTGTGTGTGTGTGTGTGTGTGTGTGTGCGTTTAAGACGTCTGATTTTATTTCTCAACATTGTGGTGTTGGTGGAATTTAAAGAACTTTACATTTGCTGAAAACAAAATACTACAGAAGATAAATAGAATAATTGTGTCTCAAGTAGTGTCGAATAAAAACCGCCCACTAAATCTTTTAAGGTAAGAAGCTAGTTCTCTAATTGTTGGAAGAGCCAGTGGTTAGCTCTTTATTCACTCACAATTACTCAAATTATTTATGCTTTCTGTGTTGCTCAAGCCCTGCCATGTTTACTGAATCTTTTTCTTCTCAAAACAGTTTAATGAATTATAGTGATCACTGTAAATTAGACTCAAAGCGCTTTTTTCATCCTTAACATGTATATTTTAATATGCTACTAATTCGCTACTAACAACCAAACGAGCAAGATGGGCTGAATGGCCTCCTCTCGTTTGTAAACTTTCTTATGTTCTTATGAATGTTCCATTTAGACTGCTGCCAATTTTTATCTCTGCTTAGTGATATTGTTTTTTTCAGGGGGTGCTGAGAGAGTTACATTTTCTTTGCACCAATCATCACAAACCTAAAGCATTCACTATTATCTGAGGGTATGTAAAAATACATTTTAGAAACATGAAACTGCAGCAAAATTCTTTTCACAAAAAAATGTGCTCAAGAGAGTTGGTGGGAAGAGTTTTTTTTTTTTTTAAATGTGTGTGCCTGATCTGAATCATTAGCATAAGAAAAAAGTTTAGTGCATTTCCTATTGTGCTGAATGAAGAGTTCCAGCAGTCAGGCAGAAGAGACTGAAAAGATGTTAAGAAATGATGGGCTATTCAGATTATTCAGCAGCCCAAAGCTCTGGTCCTGAGACTCTGGGCTGTGTGATCGGGATGCCACTTTCATCTGCCTTCCCTCCATTCTGCTGCGCTTTTCACACATTCCACTTTTTTGTCAGGTTTTATTGATTGGGTTTTCTTCTCTGGAAATCTGTAGAAAATGTAATGACCCACGCTCAGTAAAAAATAAAAAAAAAATAAGTGTCAGAAAAACTCTGAAACGCCAAAGAAATGAGTCGCGCAGCGGGAGTCTTTAGGAAACTATGAACAGAGGAAGAGTACAAACTCCCCACTGGGTCAATTCAGAAAGTTAGAGGAAGAACTGAACTACTTTACCATACATGACTGAGTTCGGTACCAATTAAGCTTTGTCTCATAAACTGCAAGTGATGGACTCCTCCCAAACATGTCCCCCCTTTGCCAAACCCAAATTTGGCAAGGCTGTCAAATTAAATACTGAACTAGTCACCCGTTGAAATATGTGCTGCCAAGTTTATAGGCGATTAGCAGTTTGCCTATATAGGTTAGTTATTTTCTAGCGCAACCTCTGGAAAAAATATAGCAATTGCAAGCCAAGCAGTTTAACAAGGACTGACTCTGGTATCAAAGTGCTGTGCTGTGATTCACAGTCGCAGTATTTAAATGCATTTCATTCATTCTCATTCTCTTACATTCATTTCACCACACGGTTCGGCTGTTTTTAATGTTAATCACAAATGTTTGAAATATGTACACTTACATCTTCAGGGTATGCATTTGATATTCTCCGGGTCACATGAAACCCTGTAATTAAGATCAATTAATTTTTTTTATTGTCATTTCTGCTGACATTTACAGTTGTGTTAATCCTTCCTCTGTAATTGAAAGCCTAACTAGAAGAGCGTTGGGACTCTTTGCGCCTGATAGCTCACTCTTGTTAACTATTTGTTTAGCCTCTTCTGGCCTCCATCACTGACAGCCTGTTAAACAACGGCCAGCCCTGCCTTAAACAACCATCAACTAAACGCAGAGCGACAGTCAGTTTAACCAACTAAAAACAACATGTTAGGTTGTAATAAGGGCTACTCAAGTACAGCAAACACCCCCATCCCCTCACCCTAATTCACTGCATTATGGGGTTTTGTTTAGAATCTGAATAGACCACTGTCTCCATATTGTGGTGACACAGAGATTGTTGAGAAACCGCAAAAGCAGTTTCTTATATATTGTACCCCCTTTGGAGAGGAATACCAGACTGCTGTCTGCTGTCCTAATCCTAACACCCCCCACCCCGTCATTGTTTGGATCGTATTCTAAATGGGAACGTGTCTTTGAAGTCAAAAGACAGGCATTCTGGAAAGACACGGAGCTAACAATTACGATATTGTTAACCTAAAAAACACAGGTATACAAATCATAGTATTGGGACATGTTGAAGGGGCAGCAGTTCCCAGAAAGAAAAGGAAATACTAGTCTAGATAGGGTCCCTGTTTAGCAGCTTCTTTTTCTTTTTAAATAAGTCTGTTCTGTGAGCACATTTTATGAGAGAGCCCGTGTGCAGATAACTACTGTAGTGTGAAAAGAGCATCATTCTTCAAGTGTGCGATAACGTCTCTCTGCGCCACTGACAATACAATATCCCCCGTAGATGAAGAACTGTAATGGCAGCTGAAGTACACTTGTGTTGGGTTGAATTGATTGGGACTGAATGGCTATTAGGGGGCTTTAAAAAGGCAGCGCTGTCTTGAGCGCACTAGAAACATGCTCAGGGGATGAGAAGTGGGGTCCGCATTCATTTCAAGGGGTCCTCCTGTTATTTGCCTTGCTAGTCAGAAACAATCTCCTCATTTACACTCCGCATCCTGTCCGTTCTGTCTGAAGTGTCTGAGGTGAAGTAGAAGTGCTTCGCATCCGCTTTGCAGCTTCTTTCTGGATAATAACAATTTACATTTCTTTACTGTGAACAAAAAAATAAAATCCAGTGTGCAATGCATGGCCTCAGTGCAAATGGGAAGGAAGAGAAATGGTTTCTCCCCTAAACTTTGTGAATCACAGTATAGAAATGGCACAAATGGAGTGAAATGGTCAAAAGCTGCTGATCAGTCACCACCAATTTGAAATGTAACTAATTAAAAATGCCACTGGTACTCAGATTGCATTCCAGTTGTAATATTATAGGAGTCGGGCTGGCAGATATTTATTTAAATGAAGTACATTCCAGTCCCATCGAGCCTGTGCATTGCTGCCTGCCCGCAAAGTAACACGAGTTCTAATTACATGAGTGCCTCACAGAGCTCCAGTGTTTATGCTTTTTCACCCCTTCCAGCTACCACCCTGATCATATTTTCCTAAAGCACTGTCTGCAACTGCACTTCCTAAATAAACAAGATGCACCTTTCAGTGTCAGTACGCCAGCACTCAACATACTGTATTAATTGCACAATTCAGAGGGTGGGAACCTTACAAATTCTGAACAACTGATTAAAAAACACGTAGAATCCCCTTGTTTAAATAAACAATGAACTTATTTTACAGTCGCTACATTCACTGCACCGCTTATAGTTTACATTTTAAAACAACATTGGAATCATTTGGATTTTATAATTAAACAGCACTCACAAACATTACCCTCGCAGTAGTGCATACCTCAAGCCTGGCATGAGCCTGATTATATAGGTTTTGACAACCATTTTTTGATGTCGGCCAGACAACTAGTCAATGCACCTACAGCTGAGTTGTCCCCTGGTTTAAATGATAAATACAGCTGAGTGTCATCGGTGTAGCAATGGAAGTTTACCTCATAACTTCGAGCAATATCCCCCAAGGGCAACATATATAGTGAGACAAGAATAGGAGCAAGAATGGAACCTTGCGGAACACCCCAAGTAACTGTGGACATAACGCAGGTGTCTTCCTCAATTCTGACGAACTGAAATCTTTTTGACAAATAGGAACGAAACCAAGACAGGACATTCCCTGACAATCCCACTCAATTTTCGAGGCAATCAATTTAAATGGAGTGCTCAATGGTGTCAAATGAAGCACTTAAATCTAGTAACATAAGAACTGAGAGTAAACCCATATCGGAAGATAGCAATACATCATTTACAACTTTAACAAGGGCTGTTTCAGTGCTGTAAGCATTGCTGAAGCCAGATTCGTAAGATCCTGCAAGCTTACCTGAGAAAAAGTGCCAAAGTGTCAAAGACTTGTTCTGATCTTGGCGCATCAAATAAGTGTGGTTCGTCATTGCTATTTCGTGACACACCCTGTTTAATAGTGGAATTGAGTACCTGATTGCGAATGTCAGCAGTTTTTTTTTATTAAAGTGATTCATGAAATCGTCACAGTCAAAAGTAGTCAACAGAGGGGACTCAGACTGTGGATTAGTTAATTTAGCTAGAGAATCAAATAAAACTCTGGGATTATTCAAATTGTTATCTATAAGATCTGAGTAGTAGGATGATCGCACAGAAGATAGAGTGGCCCTCTATTTCAAAACATTATCCTTCCAGGCACGGAAGTGGATTGTAATTTGGTGTCTCTCCATCTACGTTCTGATGCACGACACACACGTTTAAGTGCTCGAGTTGTCTCTCATTAAACCAGGGGGAGAATCTTTTAAGAGCCATTTTCCGTTTTTTAAATGCTGCTGCCGAGTCTAATGCGCTACAAAGAGTGGCAGTGAAACTATCTACCAGTTCTTCAGCTGATCCTGCTTGTGGGAGACCTGAAGAAGACAAAGCTTCTGAGAACAACTCGGTGGTTCATGAATTATAAGAGCGAATTTTAATATAGTTTGTTTGCTTGATAGGACCAGGTAATGATAACTCAAAAAGTACAGCACAGTGGTCAGAGAAAGTGAGATCAGTAATTGTTCTGTACATCTAAGCCATGAGAAATGATTAAATCCAGTGTATGTCTGTGCTCATGGGTACAGCCGGTAACATGTTGTGTAAATCCCAGTGACTCCAACAGTAGTATCAAAGTTCTGGCAAGAGGATCCTGGCCCACATCAACATGTATGTTAAAATCCCCTACCAGCAAAATCCTATCATGCTTAACAATCAATGATGATAACAAATCTCCGAATTCAGAAATGAATAGGGAATTAGGTCTTGGTGGCTGATAGATCATTACAGTATAGCTAGACAGTGGACTAGAAACAACAAATGATAACATTTCAAATGAGGAATAGCCTTCAATCATGCAATTATTTAGTACAAATTCAATGCCGAAGATGGTGGCAATATCTCCTCCTCGCCCTGTGGGTCGTGCCTTCTGACAGAAGGAGAAGCCTGATGGGCAAGCCTGTACCAGGGGAGCATTCTCGTTGCGTTTCAGACAAGTCTCTACTAATGCTAAACTATCTATATTACATTCCAAAATAAAATCGTTAATTAAGACAGATTTATTTGCTAAAGATCTAGTATTAAGTGGTCCCAGTCGTAGAATCACTTTAAAACTCCAGTTCTCAGACAAACACCAGCTTAATAACCAGCTATTTAGAGAGAACAGCCTGCTAAATGCTTCACAACCCCTGCCAATAACAGGAAGAAGTCCTGACACAATGATCTTTTTGCCTAAGAGTTTTAATTTATTAATAAGAGACTTGAAGTCCTTCTTGAGGATCTTAGATTCTCTAAGTCGGATATCATTTGTGCCGCATGCACAATTACAGTAGAGGATTCTTTATGTTGATTAATTAAACTGCTGTGTCACACACCCTAGCACCTGGGAAACAGTTATATTCTGATTCTTCCTGAAAGCTCTATCAGCATATTTAACGATGGAATCCCCCACTAACAGAACTTCCTCAGAATGGTTGGAATAGATGGAGCAGCCCTAGCGATAGAACCTCGTCTAACAGTTATCCAGTCATTTCTGTCAGATAGGTGGGATGGAGATGCTCCATGATCCATGGGGGGGGGGCTGTATACCCTCGGATATAAGGCAGATTCTGTGGGGCCAGAAGCACTATCGACCTCGATATGGCTTAAAGAAGCAAGCTCTACTGGTCTAGAATTATTGAAAGTCTCCTAGATAAACTGTTCAGAGTTGAGTGGCTATATGTTTTTCAACAGTAGTTATTTCAACTACGCGTTCCTGATTAATATTACATTTTTCACATGTAAAATCACTAACATATTATAAGCAGCTTACCACAGTGAACATATTACTCTGATTATAAAGCATGGCTTTCTTATCATCCATATCACAAGACATTGTAGACATTAATAAATAAGTCAAAATAAGCAAAACAATCTAGAAGTAAAAAATACAAAAATAAATTAATAAATAAAATAAAGAATAAATAGTTAGTTAATGGTAATCACGATATTTGTTTTACTTTACTGGAACTGGAGCACACTACCATAAATGAATGGAGTGCAGGCCTGAGTCCCTGAACTTTCCTGCTGAGAAAGCCAAGCACTGCTGGAACAAGAGACGGCTGCAGGTAGATGGAAGGCAGGCCTCGGTCACTGAGCTTTCCTGCTTGTGATTTCTGCCCCAACGAGAGATGCGCAGGGCAGTCAGGTCGTGTTTGACGTGCTGGGGCTCGTACTGCGAAGATTCCCTTTTTTGATTCGACTTTCAAATGAGTTGTAGATAGCACTGCTGGACTCTCAAGTACTGCAAGTCACCTTTGTGCCGATTCAAGTCTCAATTTTTACTTTTGATCGCATGATGTCCCTTTATAGTTATTTTGCACCCACTCCGTTTCTTAATCGCACTCTAGGATTAATGCTGATTATAACACACAATCTCTTTTATTATTTCTCTGTAACTTGAATGTGACTGTGATTTTGTTTCACTGATAACAATGTCCAAAAAGAAGCAGCTCTTTGTTTTTCATTCACACCGAACACAAAAAGTGAGTGAAGTTAAATGTATTTCATTAAATCGTACTTAAGAGAAAACTATTATTTGCAAAACAGGTAATCACATTTTTGCAACGAGTCATTAAGATTTTAAAATCGGGGAA
Source organism: Acipenser oxyrinchus oxyrinchus (assembly GCA_030684275.1). NCBI lineage: Eukaryota > Metazoa > Chordata > Actinopteri > Acipenseriformes > Acipenseridae > Acipenser > Acipenser oxyrinchus. Next base: position 778,738 of record CM060257.1, on the reverse strand, counting down.
AATCTATTTAAACTTAATTAACTTTTAAGGGACATCACATGATCAAAAACTAAAATCTAAAATGAAGAACCCCAGTTACACTGGGGCACTGTGCCTTTACAGCAGGGCTCTCCAACCCCGGTTCTGGAGAGCCCCAATCCTGCAGGTTTTCGAGGTGTCATCAATGGAACATGTTAATCTTGACTAATTAAGCCAATAATTGGTTCAATTAAGTAACTGAGAGCTCAGTTGAAATGAAAACCAGAAGACCCTGTATCTCTCCAGGACCAGGGTTGGAGAGCCCTGCTTTGCAGTGTTCGGACAGCAGACTGTGCAGGGGACCAGGTTAATCGGACGTTCGGGCTGCACATTTCTGGTGCATAGTGGGGCCAAACATTTTGGCAAACGCTGAGGATCCAGAGCGTTAATCGCTCATCAGCTTTTCATACTTAAATAAACTGTTCACACTGCTAGCTGAATCTGAAATGCTCTGGTTCAGGTTGGCTGTGAAGATAATATCAGAGACACATAGTTGCTGTGCATTGATATATAACTGTGCAGACATGGCAACCAGTGCAGACTGCAGTGTGACTGGTATGTGTGTATCAATTAGTGTTTAAATAGAGAATATGGGTGGCAGTGGAAACAGTTATCTAAACAAAAAAAATAGTCATGGCAACATTCCAATTGTACAGTATAATCTCATAAAAGGCAGTTTGATCAACAATTGCTATAATCCTACTTTTCTGTGTATTTAATAAAGTGCTAGTGTTCTGTAAGTGTCATTTCAAAATGGCTTAGCGGCCACTCAAGTATATGACTAATAATGTTCATAGATAGATAGATAGATAGATAGATAGATAGATAGATAGATAGATAGATAGATAGATAGATAGATAGAGGTTGATAGATATATAGATAGATAGATAGATAGATAGATAGATAGATAGATAGATAGATAGATATAGATAGATAGATAGATAGAGATAGATAGATAGATAGGCTGTGTGGTCCAGTGGTTAAAGAAAAGCGCTTATAACCAGAAGGTCCCTGGTTCAAATCCCACCTCAGCCACTGACTCATTGTGTGACCCTGAGCAAGTCACTTAACCTCCTTGTGCTCTGTCTTTCGGGTGCTACATAAATAATAATAATAATACACACACACGTTTTATTCTCATAACCGGAGTCACAGATTAGTCAGAAATCTGACATGTCTTAGTGGTGGCTGTTAACCATCAGGCCATCTTCTTTTCAACCACATTTGGAAAATCTCTGGAAGATTTCAGACGTGGGTGGCATGCTCTCTATTTCAGTGGAAACCCAAATAGTGATGCATAAGACAATTGCTCCATTTTTTAATCTCCTGTTTTCATTTCTCCTAGCAGTGAACTTTTGTAGAGTAGGTGGGTGGGGTTTTTTTTCTGTTTTGTGTTTAGTTGAACTACACAGCAGTGCCCATTCGCACAGTCACGTTTAGCTGGCTTCTTATTTCTATTTACAGAACGACGTTGGTGCTACAGGTGCGTACGTTTACATTTTAGTTTGACCGTAAGTGACGTGTGTTATTCAAGGGGCTGCTTTTTAAACTGGAAATTCTGATTGTCTGACAGGTTAGTGTAACCATGGCAACCTTTTTAAATGATGTACCGAGGAAGTACTGCAACATAAATCAATTTTACTTTTGTAACTTCTGGGGGGTAAAACCCGTTAATTCAAACCATAACAGCTGTACTCAAAATTACATTGAAATCAGAAAAACTAAATATGTTCGCCTCTGTGAAAGTTAATTATCGGTGGGGCAAACCACAGTAACATAAACCTTGTATCGTATGACCTATTTTAAGCTGCCTTTTCATGTTTCTACAAAAGTCTGTTTTGACTATATTGAATTGTACTTTTTGGTGGGGGTATGTTACTCATTATGTCCATACGTTATGATGAAATTGAAAAGCAGGGAGCTGTAGCCAGGCCACAGACTCCTTACTGACAGACTTGAAGACGAGCCTAACATGTGGTACTCAAGCCCCATGTGTTAGTGTTTGGCACGCAGCCCCTCAATCCATCCGAAGGGCTGCCTACGTAGACAATGCTATGGATCAGTTCTCAGGCAAAACCCCTTCTAGTTCTTCCACTCCTCCTTGCAATGAAGCAGATCATACAAGCTGGGATTGCAGTCTTCATTCTCCGCTTCTGTTAGTCTTCTTTTAAAGTAAATGAAAGTCAGCTGCTAGTTGACAGCTTAGAGTGAAAAACATTAAGGAAAAGGAAATTAAATCTTTTTTTTTTTTTTAATAAATTTAGGATCGGCAATTATTTTTACCCCAGATTTTCTCCCAATTTGGAATGCCCAGTTATTATTATTCAGCCTGGCTCACCACTGCAACCCCGTACTGACTCAGGAGAGACGCAGACGAGCACGTGCGTCTTCTGAAACGAGTGCCATCAACCGTCCGCTTCTTTTACAGGCAGACCAGCAGGCACCCGGCCAGCCACAGGGGCCACTGGTGCGCGGTGAGCCGAGGACTCCCCAGCCAACCTAAGCCCTCCCCACCCGGTCATCGGCAGCCAGTGTGAGCCGCCCTGGGAACTCCGACCATGGTCGGCCTGGATTTGAACGAGCGATCTCCAGGCTATAGGGTGCATCCTTCAGTGGAAATGAAATCTTTTAAAGCAACACTTTCGCAACACACGTTTAGATGCAAATACAAAGTACTGGAAAAAAAGTGCTTCATTAAAAGGAGGGGTTTAGCGTTAAAATAAATAAATAAATAAATAAATAAATAAATAAATAAAAGATCAGTACCCTTTTGTCATGAAGCTGTGAGTTTAATTACAATTTGTTGATGAATTGCTAAACACCCATGTGCGTTGTTTCTCCCGGGGGCAATCAATTTAAGACCCAAAACGGTTGTGTTTAGGCAGACCACCCCCCCTCCCCCACTCATCTATACCAAGCTTCGCACTATCTGTTCAGATCACTAGACCTTCATTGACGCGATCTTGCATGCTGATCTGATTTCACAGGAAACAATGGAGAAGTAGTTGACTCAGCGTTACTCACTGGTACACTTCATTACAGGTAATGAATCAGCCTTACTCTAGCCAGACAGTGTCAAGGGCTCTCGGTAAATAAAAACCTTTTCATTTAACAGACAGACAGCTCTTTCCATTTGGATGGAACATACCGCTGTTCTAGTTGCAAAGAAAGTACTAAGACCATATTTATAGGTTTGAGTCTTGGTTCTTCCTACATATAAATCAGTTATATAGCCCAGAACTTAACTTGGCTATACGCACTGGGATGTGTGAGACAGTAACACAGATTACTTCACCTCCAGTAGCTTCAATACTACAATTCCAGTATGCCAGTCATCCATTGGTTTCAAATCTGACAATAAATAAACCAGTCTGTCCCATTTTAGACCAGAAAGTGTCTTATTAAGTCAGACATTGGTTCAATAACCTATAAATAAATGTATATTATAAGCTGTATAATTATTTTTGGCCACCAATTTAGGGTATGTCCACTGTTTAATAACAGTATGGACTGTGTGTAAGTACACACTATATATATATTTAGCTGACTCCTTTCCAACAAGCTATTTGGCAAGCTCTGAAGACAATTATTGCACAGGTTTATTCAGAGACAGGCTAAATCCAACTGCGAGATTTCTTTCCACCCCTTTGGGGAAGACTGTGAACTTAACATCTGTTTGACATTCACAGTGCAGCCCAAGGAGATCACCCACAGGGTATTGCACTTACTTACAGGGGGTGCGCTCATGGAATCCAAAACACAGCCTGCAAGCTTCTCCTGCCTGCCTGCTCATCTGGAAAGTCTCTCGTCCTGTGTTCTCTCTTACTCTCATTTGGGGGGAGGGTGGTGTCTAAGCTGCACACTTTCTTAAAGTCTGGATATACTGTACCGCTCTGCATTTATTTTTTGTATCAAGTTTTCTCTTTTTATAACAACAACCAGCAACAACCAACCAAACAAACAAAACAAACAGAAAGTATCAATCTTTGTTAAACAAACAATCAAACAAAAACCAGAACTGTATTGCGCGTTGCCAAGTTTATAAGTTTATTACTAATGCCAAACAACGCACTAATTATGCTATAGTTTTTGTTTACAGAAACATCGTCATTCCCTAGAAACAAAAAGCTCATGACGGCTTCTCAAAAAGACCCATCAAAAACGTATTGAGTTTAGTTGACAGGTAACTCTGCTATCAATGGGTGTGATGAGTAGCAGTGACTGGTGTAATGACTCAGCATGAGTTAGTCCTAACCTCTGACCCCCTCCCCCCTTCCTGGAACTTTACTCTTGCTGACGAGAAGAGAAGTGATACAGAAACTGCTCACTGTAATGCCCTCAGTTTACTCTGTCCCTCCTGGACCTTTTTAAAACTGTTTCGGCTGTGAGAAGGATTCAGTGCACTGCAGGCGTGGAAGTGCAGCATGCAATTCTGTCAAGTCATTTTCTAACAGCAGTCAGGTAAGAAACAGTACTCCTAAATGCACAGCAGTAATAACCGCTCGATATACATTGTAGTGTGCATATGGTATAGCCAGGTCAGAACTATTTGGAAACCAATTCTGCAGAAACTAAAAAACAAACAAACAACAAATAAAAATAAAAGAAATATATTCTGCAAAATGAAAGGTTTTCATAAACCTTCAAGAAGAGAGGAAGTCTGCATTGGTCTAGCCGCAGTGGAGGCCCCAGTTATTTCAGAGCAGCTGCATTTTGTCTGTATTAACGGGTTGCTTTAACACAGGAAATGGGTTGGCCTGTGGGCTTGCTGAATAACTCTGCACTCCCACAGTCATAGCATCCTGAGAGGACAGTGATGGGGAATATCATACACAGACAGCTGTCCACCTGCAAATAAAACAGCAACGACCCCGTCCATTTCCTTTGTGTGGAGTGAGTAATGCTTATTAACCAGAACCCCCTCCAAGTTATTCCATTTAGCACCTAATGAAGGGTCAGATTGTTGGCTGAAACACACGCAATGCTTTGGGTGTCTGGTATATAATGGATTTTAACAACAGGTCCAGTTGATACCTTTTAGGCACAGTTCGCTACGAACAGTTCGCATGCAGGATTTATATAATGCAGCCACATTTTGGGTGGTGTTCACTCTGTCACTGTTGTTTACCACCACCAAGACACCCCCCTAACAAAACGTTTGTCTTGTGTATGGCTAGTTAGACTTGTTTGGACTATAGAGAATCTGATAACTGTTCCAGCCTGTTCACACTACCTTACTAATGCGCGACCGCCGCGTGTGAAAGTCGCGATTGTGAATAGCGTGAATGGGGATCACGTGGTGTAAACGCACATTATTCATGCGGTGTGAAGTTTTTTTTTTTTTTTTTGATGCTCCAGAAATTAGGTACAAAGGACATGAAGATTTCGGGTCCATTGAATTTTGGGATTTTCATAAACTGCCGTCATTGTTTTATAATGCTTAATCCCTGGAGACTCAATGTGAACTTTAAATGAACTTTGTGTCTTTTTTGTTTTTTGGAATGCTAATAAAAGAACATAAAACACAGAGCAGAATTCCAGTGGAAGTAATAATGATAGGGCACGGTGATATGTGAGGTTTCTTCAATTTACATTCACCGTCATTCACATGGGTTGAACAGACCGCATTGTCTTTGCAAAGATCTTGTATAACTATTACACGTTGGTTTTTAGACTTGGGTCTGGGAGCCAACAAGGCAGACTCAAAAGGTAAGATTTTGCTTGTTATCCTCAAGAGTCAATGATCCAAAACACTGTGTTTCTTGGCCTTTCGTTGTATTTTAAAGTGATTTACTGCAATCAGCTGCCTATTTCTTTCTGCGTTAACATTTTGGCCGCTGCGTGAGAGAATGAGCTCATCCCCACACCATCCAAATCTTTGAAATGCAAGCTGGTTTAATAAAGAGGAAGAATGTCTGATGAGGGTACAGCGATTGTGACGTGTGTGTGTTTGGGGGGTGTGGTGGTGGTTAGACGATCCTGATTGGTGGCTAGTAGGCAAAGGTGAAACTTCACCTGTGCGTGGAGCTGCACTGATTAAAGAAAATACCCCCGGATCACAAAGATCTTCAGACTAGAAGCTCCTTTGATATCTCTGTTTGCATTGTTCAGTGCCGCTGCAAGGTCAGCTATGGAACAGCAGTGGAGGAAGCAGCCTGGTAACACAGCTCAGAGGACAGCCCTGTACAGTATGTGTTGTGAATACAGCCCTGTATGTGTTGTGAATACAGCCCTGTATATGTTGTGAATACAGCCCTGTATGTGTTGTGAGTAGAGTCCTGTATGTGTTGTGAATACAGCCCTGTATGTGTTGTGAATACAGCCGTGTATGTGTTGTGAGTAGAGCCCTGTATGTGTTGTGAATACAGCCCTATATGTGTTGTGAGCAGAGCCCTGTATGTGTTGAGTAGAGCCCTGTATGTGTTGTGAGTAGAGCCCTGTATGTGTTGTGAGTACAGCCCTGTATGTGTTGTGAGTAGAGCCCTGTATGTGTTGTGAATAGTCCTGTATGTGTTGTGAATAGTCCTGTATGTGTTGTGAGTACAGCCCTGTATGTGTTGTGAGTAGAGCCCTGTATGTGTTGTGAATAGTCCTGTATGTGTTGTGAGTAGAGCCCTGTATGTGTTGTGAATACAGCCCTGTATGTGTTTTGAATACAGCCCTGTATGTGTTGTGAGTAGAGTCCTGTATGTGTTGTGAATACAGCCCTGTATGCGTTGTGAATACAGCCCTGTATGTGTTGTGAGTAGAGCCCTGTATGTGTTGTGAATACAGCCCTGTATGTGTTGTGAGTAGAGCCCTGTATGTGTTGTGAATAGTCCTGTATGTGTTGTGAATACAGCCCTGTATGTGTTGTGAATACAGCCCTGTATGTGTTGTGAATACAGCCCTGTGTGTTGTGAGTAGAGCCCTGTATGTGTTGTGAATACAGCCCTGTATGTGTTTTGAATACAGCCCTGTATGTGTTGTGAGTAGAGTCCTGTATGTGTTGTGAATACAGCCCTGTATGCATTGTGAGTAGAGCCCTGTATGTGTTGTGAGTAGAGCCCTGTATGTGTTGTGAGTAGAGCCCTGTATGTGTTGTGAGTACAGCCCTGTATGTGTTGTGAGTACAGCCCTGTATGTGTTGTGAATACAGCCCTGTATGTGTTGTGAGTAGAGCCCTGTATGTGTTGTGAATACAGCCCTGTATGTGTTGTGAATACAGCCCTGTATGCGTTGTGAGTAGAGCCCTGTATGCATTGTGAGTAGAGCCCTGTATGTGTTGTGAATACAGCCCTGTATGCGTTGTGAGTAGAGCCCTGTATGCGTTGTGAGTAGAGCCCTGTATGTGTTGTGAGTAGAGCCCTGTATGTGTTGTGAGTAGAGCCCTGTATGTGTTGAGTAGAGCCCTGTATGTGTTGTGAGTAGAGCCCTGTATGTGTTGTGAATAGTCCTGTATGTGTTGTGAATGCAGCCCTGTATGTGTTGTGAATACAGCCCTGTATGTGTTGTGAATACAGCCCTGTGTGTTGTGAGTAGAGCCCTGTATGTGTTGTGAGTAGAGCCCTGTATGTGTTGTGAATACAGCCCTGTATGTGTTGTGAGTACAGCCCTGTATGTGTTGTGAATACAGCCCTGTATGTGTTGTGAGTAGAGCCCTGTATGTGTTGTGAATACAGCCCTGTATGTGTTGTGAATACAGCCCTGTATGCGTTGTGAGTAGAGCCCTGTATGCATTGTGAGTAGAGCCCTGTATGTGTTGTGAATACAGCCCTGTATGCGTTGTGAGTAGAGCCCTGTATGCGTTGTGAGTAGAGCCCTGTATGTGTTGTGAGTAGAGCCCTGTATGTGTTGTGAGTAGAGCCCTGTATGTGTTGTGAGTAGAGCCCTGTATGTGTTGTGAGTAGAGCCCTGTATGTGTTGTGAATACAGCCCTGTATGTGTTGTGAATACAGCCCTGTATGTGTTGTGAATACAGCCCTGTATGTGTTGTGAATACAGCCCTGTGTGTTGTGAGTAGAGCCCTGTATGTGTTGTGAATACAGCCCTGTATGTGTTTTGAATACAGCCCTGTATGTGTTGTGAGTAGAGTCCTGTATGTGTTGTGAATACAGCCCTGTATGCGTTGTGAGTAGAGCCCTGTATGTGTTGTGAGTAGAGCCCTGTATGTGTTGTGAATACAGCCCTGTATGTGTTGTGAGTAGAGCCCTGTATGTGTTGTGAATAGTCCTGTATGTGTTGTGAATACAGCCCTGTATGTGTTGTGAGTAGAGCCCTGTATGTGTTGTGAGTAGAGCCCTGTATGTGTTGTGAGTAGAGCCCTGTATGTGTTGTGAGTAGAGCCCTGTATGTGTTGTGAATACAGCCCTGTATGTGTTGTGAATACAGCCCTGTATGTGTTGTGAGTAGAGCCCTGTATGTGTTGTGAATACAGCCCTGTATGTGTTGTGAGTAGAGCCCTGTATGTGTTGTGAGTAGAGCCCTGTATGTGTTGTGAATACAGCCCTGTATGTGTTGTGAGTAGAGCCCTGTATGTGTTGTGAATAGTCCTGTATGTGTTGTGAATACAGCCCTGTATGTGTTGTAAGTAGAGCCCTGTATGTGTTGTGAGTAGAGCCCTGTATGTGTTGTGAGTAGAGCCCTGTATGTGTTGTGAGTAGAGCCCTGTATGTGTTGTGAGTAGAGCCCTGTATGTGTTGTGAGTAGAGCCCTGTATGTGTTGTGAATACAGCCCTGTATGTGTTGTGAGTAGAGCCCTGTATGTGTTGTGAGTAGAGCCCTGTATGTGTTGTGAATACAGCCCTGTATGTGTTGTGAGTAGAGCCCTGTATGTGTTGTGAGTAGAGCCCTGTATGTGTTGTGAATACAGCCCTGTATGTGTTGTGAGTAGAGCCCTGTATGTGTTGTGAGTAGAGCCCTGTATGTGTTGTGAATACAGCCCTGTATGTGTTGTGAGTAGAGCCCTGTATGTGTTGTGAATAGTCCTGTATGTGTTGTGAATACAGCCCTGTATGTGTTGTAAGTAGAGCCCTGTATGCATTGTGAGTAGAGCCCTGTATGTGTTGTGAGTAGAGCCCTGTATGTGTTGTGAGTAGAGCCCTGTATGTGTTGTGAATACAGCCCTGTATGTGTTGTGAGTACAGCCCTGTATGTGTTGTGAGTACAGCCCTGTATGTGTTGTGAGTAGAGCCCTGTATGTGTTGTGAGTAGAGCCCTGTATGTGTTGTGAGTAGAGCCCTGTATGTGTTGTGAGTAGAGCCCTGTATGTGTTGTGAATACAGCCCTGTATGTGTTGTGAGTAGAGCCCTGTATGTGTTGTGAATACAGCCCTGTATGTGTTGTGAGTAGAGCCCTGTATGTGTTGTGAGTAGAGCCCTGTATGTGTTGTGAGTAGAGCCCTGTATGTGTTGTGAGTAGAGCCCTGTATGTGTTGTGAGTAGAGCCCTGTATGTGTTGTGAGTAGAGCCCTGTATGTGTTGTGAATACAGCCCTGTATGTGTTGTGAGTACAGCCCTGTATGTGTTGTGAATACAGCCCTGTATGTGTTGTGAGTAGAGCCCTGTATGTGTTGTGAATACAGCCCTGTATGTGTTGTGAATACAGCCCTGTATGCGTTGTGAGTAGAGCCCTGTATGTGTTGTGAGTAGAGCCCTGTATGTGTTGTGAATACAGCCCTGTATGTGTTGTGAGTAGAGCCCTGTATGTGTTGTGAGTAGAGCCCTGTATGTGTTGTGAGTAGATCCCTGTATGTGTTGTGAGTAGAGCCCTGTATGTGTTGTGAATACAGCCCTGTATGTGTTGTGAAAACAGCCCTGTATATGTTGTGAGTAGAGCCCTGTATGTGTTGTGAATACAGCCCTGTATGTGTTGTGAATACAGCCCTACATGTGTTGTGAGTAGAGCCCTGTATGTGTTGAGTAGAGCCCTGTATGTGTTGTGAAAACAGCCCTATATGTGTTGAGTAGAGCCCTGTATGTGTTGAGTAGAGTCCTGTATGTGTTGTGAGTAGAGCCCTGTATGTGTTGTGAATACAGCCCTGTATGTGTTGTGAGTAGAGCCCTGTATATGTTGTGAGTAGAGCCCTGTATGTGTTGTGAATACAGCCCTGTATTTGTTGTGAATACAGCGCTGTATGTGTTGTGAATACAGCCCTGTATGTGTTGTGAGTAGAGCCCTGTATGTGTTGTGAGTAGAGCCCTGTATGCATTGTGAGTAGAGCCCTGTATGTGTTGTGAATACAGCCCTGTATGTGTTGTGAGTAGAGCCCTGTATGTGTTGTGAATACAGCCCTGTATGTGTTGTGAGTAGAGCCCTGTATGTGTTGTGAATACAGCCCTGATGTGTTGTGAGTAGAGCCCTGTATGTGTTGTGAATACAGCCCTGTATGTGTTGTGAGTAGAGCCCTGTATGCGTTGTGAGTAGAGCCCTTTTGTGAGTAGAGCCCTGTATGTGTTGTGAATACAGCCCTGTATGTGTTGAGTTTCCCACTTGTTTAGCAGTAGTACAGATAATAACTTTCACACCTGTTCCGTCTGGTGCGATTAACCCTGCTGATACAGCAGTGGGATAACTAAAAAGAACCAAAGCTAATACTTCATAAACTCATATCCTTGGTGATTTCACGCCGTCTTTATGACTTAATGCTCTAAAACGTAATCATATTTAGTCATCCAGAAATGCCAAAGAAAACGATTGTAAAAGTTGTAAAGAGAGATTTTTGAAAGTATTTATGAAATGCATGGCCCTAATGTGTGGCTAGCGTGAAAACACTTGACTCTGATTTCATCAACGGTTCGGTATCTCAGTTTGAGAAACACAAGTGTAAGATGATTGCTGGGAGAGAAAGCCTTGATTTATGTGCCCATGTGCATGTCCGTGCACAGAGCTGATTCTTATCATCACAATGAGACCTGGCTGGCTTCATCCCCACTTTTGTGTCTGATCCTGTGTTTCTAGATATGTTTTCAGCCTACTGTACTGTGCAAAAGCTTATTTATTTGTGATGTTGGAGGGAGAGAGAGAGAGAGAGAGATGCATGTTTCAGTCTAAACATACAGTGAAACACTTTGGGGGGGAAAAAAAAATCAGATACCCAAACCATTTTTACAGAGAACTGTCATGACAATGGAGATTCAATCCTGCTAATTGTTTAGTTACCAGATCCACTATGATTCATTGTTACCATCAGCAACTTTGGCCTACAATGCTTTGGTCTGTATGTGTGTGTGTGTGGATTGTTAATCATAATTGCTTTTTAATTACAATATCTGTGAAAACAATGGAGGACATACATAGACTATTCAAACCAGACAGGACACACTCTTAAACTGAATATTTCCTCATTAGCAACTGAGGGGGCATCGTGACTCAGTATACAGGGTGTGTCCCAAACAGCACATTATTTAGCTTAAGGATCTGTGGGGTATTTGTTTTTCCAGAGTGAAGTGAATCAGCTTATTTGCTTGTTCTGTTGCTCTTCATCACGTGAGACTCGGGTCTCATTTGCGGACGCTGCACACTTGTTAGCTGCTTTTGACTTGTGTGCAGGAGTCCCCTCTTGTTCATTATTTGCTTTCGCCGCTGCCATCTGTTTATTTAGTTCCGACACCTGTACTGTCCCATCAGTCCCCAGCCTCCCTGTCACAGTGCAGGCACTGAAGGAACAGCCTGCGAGATCAGCACCTGTGTCCTCTCCTTACACTAAGAACAAGGGGGTGTTGTTGGGTTTGAGGGAGTCCCGTTACTCTGCTTGCACTTTTTAGAAGCCAAGAGACATGTGACCCTCCCTTAACTGCCTCTTTATGTTCCCATACCTATTTGCTCAATGTCAGATATATTGGACAATAGGCAGCAAAAGGTTAAGATATTAAGATTGTCTTTATAAAGAAGTTACAAAGTGGCTCTTTCTGGTAAACTTAACCCTCTCATTTGAAGAAATTACCTGTGTGTAATGTATTGTACTTATTTTCAAATCAAGGAATTCCACTGGTAACGGGAGGTTTGGTGCTTTTAGCTGGGGGATGCAGTCCTGTGATCTGTGTGATTTCTGGAGTTCTGTTGGTGCTTTTAGCTGGGGGATGCAGTCCTGTGATCAGTGAGATTTCTGGAGTTCTGTTGGTGCTTTTAGCTGGGGGATGCAGTCCTGTGATCAGTGTGATTTCTGGAGTTCTGTTGGTGCTTTTAGCTGGGGGATGCAGTCCTGTGATCAGTGTGATTTCTGGAGTTCTGTTGGTGCTTTTAGCTGGGGGATGCAGTCCTGTGATCAGTGTGATTTCTGGAGTTCTGTTGGTGCTTTTAGCTGGGGGGATGCAGTCCTGTGATCAGTGTGATTTCTGGAGTTCTGTTGGTGCTTTTAGCTGGGGGGATGCAGTCCTGTGATCAGTGAGATTTCTGGAGTTCTGAATCACTCGCACAAGGTGAAGGTCATGGTCATGGTGAGGAAAACAAAACTTAACCAAACTATTTTCATACGCCTCAACCTTACAAGACACATCTTTTGTGAGGCAAATGTGTACAACTCAGTGATGGAACTAAGACTCCCATTCATTGCATAGCAGTTTCACCCATTCCAGGTTTTACTATGACTCAGTGTATAGGTAACAAGCTGAGTGTGTCTTATTAAACTCATAGCACAGCCAGGATTAGATCAAACCGCTATGCAATGGGAGTCATGTCTCCAACCCAATTTCTTTGCATCAGTTTATCACAAAACCTCCAGTTAGGAACCAGCGACATAATGGTGTGACCTTCACTCTTGGCTGAGGAAATCCAAACAGATGCCTTCTAACCCTGCTAGCTACTCACGTCTAATCGGCTTACCCTGGCATAGATACGGACAACTGGCATCACGGGCAGGGCATCAAGATTGCGCCTCATCTGGACTTCTACAGACAGCCTTTCTATATGAAATACAATTGCTTTTATCATTTTTTAAATATTGTTTTTACATAAAAAACAAGTGAAAAATACAAAACAAATTCAGATAGATAAAACGGTAACATACCAAAGCAGTGCAATGTGTGTGTGTATATATATATATATATATATATATATATATATATATATATATATATATATATATATATATATATATATTACACACAACTAGTGAAGATTTAACAATCAGGTGACATGCTTGAAAGACTTAAATCATTAAATCTGTGAAACTGTGTTATTATTGCACGTCGGTTAAAACAATTCTGGTATTATTTTTTAAAACCATACTTTTATTATAATCACTGGTAAAGTGGCCACGTGTAAACAAATCATACCGTGTTTCATTTTGTTTTATAAATTATTTATATACCCCAAAAATAAACGTTTTATTGAACAACACAGTGTAGAACAAAATAACGTTTAAAACTATTAGCAAAGCTAACGAAGCGGTTACAGGTATATAATTCCTACATTTAAACTGCCAATTTTATACGCAAGAAAACCTCTTCTACATGACGCTCAAAAAGGTTTTTTTGCTTGTTTTGTTTTTACCTCGTCAAAATAATCCCATCTGATAAAATTATGAGGAAGAAAAAACTGCCGTGGAACGTGTAAACACATTGCTTATTCGATTGACCGGTACGACAGCATGCAAAGGAATAAACACGCGTCTTCTTAAATCTAAATCCACATGTCCAGTCATGAGTTGTGGATAAAGCGGGCCTGAGCTTATTGCTGGTAACGATGCGCGTGGCAGACCTTCGCATTCCAGCTGAAGTGAGTGATCTCTTCGTGGTGCGGGGTCCTCCCCCAGGTATAGACAGCACATCAAAGGAAGCGGGGGTGCGCCAGCGCTGGAAGATATCAAACAGCCTCAACACTCCTTCATGTGCGTGCATGCTGCGTTTCATTAAATATATATATATATATATATATATATATATATATATATATATATATATATATATATATATATATATATATATTAACCCCTGAGACAGTGAAATACATATGCCACCTCAGCTGTTTATTAGTACTGTAATAACATATATGCGTCCATTTACTGTATTACTAAAAGAAAAGTAAACAGTTCAAGGCACTGTGTATGCTTTTCTTTCATATAGCTGAAGAAGGGCTTTTGTCCTTTTGTGTGCATCAAAAATAAACAACTTTAATGTGTTTCATTATATATATATATATATATATATATATATATATATATATATATATATATATATATATATATATATATATATATATAATATGTAACATTAAAAAAACAATATATGTTATTTTTAAAATCAGCCAGTAGTGCCCACTTAATGAACAGCTCACTGTGCTCCTTGATCCTAGTCTTGTACCTATTTAGACCTAGTTAACGAAGCTGCTCATCTGGACTTCTTCATTGGTACCCCTACAGTATGATACAATGAGTCTGAGCTCCACCCTCTCTTGTGGTAACATTGAAATACACGTTTCAAGCTCAGTACACAGAAGAACATATGTAGCACACACATTACACTCTCAGCAGAGTTTACAGGTTCAAGTCCAGTTCCTTCTTTCATTCAGTCTTTTAAGCTGCACCCAGGCATCTGTTTATTTAGTCTGCGAGAGCTGTTTATTTTTCTTTGTTGGTACATTGAGAAGCTGAAGAGAAAGGGGGCTGCAGAATGCCACTGCTGTTGATAGGGTGTGTTTACTGAAGCACGGCAGCTGGTAAAGTTTTTTAAAGTGGGGCCTTTGCTGTTGCAACAATTGGGCTCCGATAACATCACCACTCTGAACACATCGTTTCTGATTGCTGGGGTGCTGCAGCACATCGAAAAATTAAAGGAACAAAAGGGAAAAGCGCAGCGCCTGCATTTAAAACTCTGCTTAAAACGGATATACACTGCTAAGCCCTTTCTAAATGAAAAGTAAACTGAGCCACCAACAGAGGGACAACAGCACGAAAGGGCCTGGAATGATGTTTTCTTTCAAGTAAAAATCGCCACTTGTTTGCACTGCACTGAGGATAATCTTGTTGGCTCCACAAAGTTAAACAGACGGACTGCTTCCAACCAATCATCCATTTGGAGTAGTATATAAACATGCTGACAGCTACACAGGGATCTACAGACATGGCCTTACTGGGCTATTTCCTTAGGGCTGGGTTCCCAGTTTCTAGTATTTCCTCCTCTTCCTCCTCCTCCTTCTTCTTCTTCATCTTCTTCTTCTTTGAACAAGACGTTTAACCACAAGTCTTGCCATAGAATGACAAAGACAACGCAAATGAGATAGCTTGCTTGCTTTTGTGTTAGGGGGGTGCATTTCATTGGCTATTCTCGTCCAATGGCATGGATAGATGTATTGACAATGGCATTTCATTGATCGATGTATTGACAATGGCATTTCATTGATCGATGTATTGACAATGGCATTTCATTGATCGATGTATTGACAATGGCATTTCATTGATAGATGTATTGACAATGGCATTTCATTGATCGATGTATTGACAATGGCATTTCATTGATAGATGTATTAACAATGGCATTTCATTTATAGGGGTATTGACAATGGCATTTCATTGATCGATGTATTGACAATGGCATTTCATTGATCGATGTATTGACAATGGCATTTCATTGATAGATGTATTGACAATGGCATTTCATTGATAGATGTATTGACAATGGCATTTCATTGATCGATGTATTGACAGTGGCATTTCATTGATAGATGTATTGACAATGGCATTTCATTTATAGGGGTATTGACAATGGCATTTCATTGATCGATGTATTGACAATGGCATTATATTTATAGATTTATAGGGGTATTGACAATGGCATTTCGTTTATTTTATTGTGCTCAAGCAATTCATTGAACGTTATTGTCAATTCACAGCATGTCCTCTTTCGTCCTGTTTTTTCAATACTCATGTTCTTCTTGCAACGTTTAGAGTCTAACCGAAGCCATAGTTAAATACACACAAAGTGTGTAGGCAATATATTGTGCACAAACCCCTTCCACCTTCCTGCACCTTTGTAAACTGTGACAAGCATGCTTCACACAGACTTTCAAGGCAGGTGCATTTTATATAGCCCGCAGCCAGGAAGGAATTTTTTTAATGTATGAATGTTCAGATGGTTAGGGGAGGTGCTCTTGCAGTAACTATTTACCCTTTATTCTGCATCGGTATTCTGATGGAATCTCCCTCTACTGGTGCCAATGAGCAGTTCCACTTCAGGAAGTCTGGAACCAACTCCCCAGTAATGTTGTTGAAGCTGACAGCTGAGATTCTGGGATCAATAAGCTACTAACAACCAAACTAACAAGAAAACCCAGGGGGCTTTTGTCTGAGATCATCTCTTAACCACATTCTTTAGGATGTTAAAAGCATTTTTTTTATTAAAAATATAAAAACAGCTAGCCTGAACGCAATACAGCAATGAAAAAGTGCATCAATTTTGTAATAAGGCTGTATTTTTATGTTGTTTTTTTGTGTGTCTTGTTTAGGTTTGATCTGCTGAATCATCACCATCTGAAGATGGAGACTTCGGCTCAAACCGCTAGTGAGACAAAGGAGACCAAGGGCTCAATCATAGAGGGGAACGGCTTCACGGACACGGGCAAGAAATCATCAGCCTCAGCGATAGCACGAGGTACAAATCCCTCCGTTAGGAGCAGGGAATCATCATCCTCAGTGATAGCACGAGGTACAAATCCCTCCGTTAGGAGCAGGGAATCATCATCCTCAGTGATAGCACGAGGTACAAATCCCTCCGTTAGGAGCAGGGAATCATCATCCTCAGTGATAGCACGAGGTGCAAGCACCCTGTTAGGAGCAGGGAATCATCATCCTCAGTGATAGCACGAGGTACAAATCCCTCTGTTAGGAGCAGGGAATCATCATCCTCAGAGATAGCACGAGGTACAAATCCCTCTGTTAGGAGCAGGGAATCATCATCCTCAGTGATAGCACGAGGTACAAATCCCTCCGTTAGGAGCAGGGAATCATCATCCTCAGTGATAGCACGAGGTGCAAATCCCTCTGTTAGGAGCAGGGAATCATCATCCTCAGTGATAGCACGAGGTGCAAGCAACCTGTTAGGAGCAGGGAATCATCATCTTCAGTGATAGCACGAGGTACAAATCCCTCTGTTAGGAGGAGGGAATCATCATCCTCAGTGATAGCACAAGGTGCAAGCAACCTGTTAGGAGGAGGGAATCATCATCCTCAGTGATAGCACGAGGTGCAAGCAACCTGTTAGGAGGAGGGAATCATCATCCTCAGTGATAGCACGAGGTACAAATCCCTCTGTTAGGAGGAGGGAATCATCATCCTCAGTGATAGCACGAGGTGCAAGCAACCTGTTAGGAGCAGGGAATCATCATCTTCAGTGATAGCACGAGGTACAAATCCCTCCGTTAGGAGCAGGGAATCATCATCCTCAGTGATAGCACGAGGTGCAAACACCCTGTTAGGAGGAGGGAATCATCATCCTCAGTGATAGCACGAGGTGCAAGCAACCTGTTAGGAGCAGGGAATCATCATCTTCAGTGATAGCGTGAGGTGCAAGCACCCTGTTAGGAGCAGGGAATGCGACTCTGCCTGGCCGGCAACTCCAGGGAGACATTCATGGGCTTTAAACATATTTAAAGCTGGTCCTAAATCTTACCAATCACTTACTTTGTTTCCAGACACATCCTGTATGGCAGAGACTTAATGAGTTGTGTTCAGTGACTCCTGTTTCTATGTAAATCATCAACACAAAACATGCAATACAATGTTCAGCAGTAAAAGTTAAACAAGGAGTGCTTTAACTGTCTCCTTGCAGGAGAACTTGTTGAGAGGATCGGCCAGCAATTACTAGTAAATACAGCCCTTCTAATTAAGTTGCAATTCTACTGCTGTCGTTATTTAGACTACATTTAAAGCCTGACAACTTATTTAAGATACAAAACACACGCGCGTCGGTACTGTATTACATTTGTGGACAACCTTTTTATAAATCAGTGTCAAATAAGATAATAATGAACCCTTCTTTTTAATATGTTATTCTCAGTAATATTTGCTTCTTGTTTGCCCAGTGTAGGAATGGCAAGCTCAGAGTGCGAGTGTGAAAGATGTCAGTGAATGCATGATGAATAGAAGTAATAAATTACTTAAACTAGCTAGCAGTGGAATAGATCCTGCATCAGAGACGACACATAGTCCTTCTGAGATCGACAAAGATGCTGATTGAAGGCTGCCTTTGAAATGGTAATCTGAGTTCTGACATGATGGTGTCTTTATGCTTTAATGACGAGCTTGGTGGCCTCCACAATAAAGTAATAGTCATTAATTGTTTATTAAAGCAACGAGTGGAAAGGGGACAGCTGTTATTGACAGTGACTGCATTTTACTGGCACATATTCACTGGAAATCTGTCTTATTTACTTTAACTAGCAGTTTTTATTTTCAGCTTAAAACGTTCATCATGAACTTGTGCAACAGGCTGATGTCAGATAGTGTCATTTCTTCCCTTTTTTTACTTTATTAAAGCACCCCTTAACTCTTCAGAATTACTGTCTGCATTCCTAAACTTTTTTTTTTTTTGCGTACAGACAGGAATGCATTACACAGTATCACATGTTCTGTTCAGCTGGTATAAAGCCTGCGTGTCAAGCAGTCTGCACTGTAGAGAACGCAGGCCGCCCTGGCTTTGATTATGTGGGCTGGTTAGGGGCTTGCGAGTGTCTGGGTTCAGGGAGTGGGTAATAGCAAACATGTGGAAGTGACCAGCTTCTCACTGGTACATACTGCAGACCTGGGAGCCAGCTGGGAGTCAAAGAGCAGAATCATTTCAATATGAGTTTTAATAACTCAGGTTTTTAGTGACAAGAAGACAAATAAATTACCTTCATTCATTTAAACACGTTTATTTTTAATCGAAAGCAGTAAGACATTACATCTAAAAATGCCGCATCCTTTTAAAAAGAAGCATTATAGTCCCAGTTACCATGTCTTTTGAAATGATAAGATAAACTTTTATACAAATTTTTCAACCAGTGCCCAGTGTAAAATTTGAACTAGACAAAGAGCAGTCATATACTGAATGGACAAGTATGATAAAAACATGGCAAAGTCTATAGAAAATGCACAGTTCAGGAGTAGGAACAGTATGGTCACTTTTGGTATGGTTATAGAAGATAAAAAAAGACAAGACTAGACAAAGTGTTGGATCAAATCCAGACTAGAAAGAGCGTTGGGGAAGTAAAGGGGATCACAGTAGACGTTTGAAGTTGTGTTGAGTTAGGGTAAGTCAGGATGATTTAATACAAACTCAGTGTGCTCTTTCTATAAATATACGTCCATCTCTGTACCCTGGTAAAGACATGTCACTGATGCCGCATGGCTGCGCATGAAGGACAGAATGATGGGAAAAAAGCAGAACTATTCCTTTAAAATGTATCATTTCTTCTGCACATATTAATATACATAGATATGGGCCTGGACTGGGGGCAATATACTGCTGTTGTGACGGTCCTTGAACCCTGTCATTTCTCAGCACTTCCGCGTCTTTGTTAAAATCCAGCCCTGTCGCTTCATTGTCAAGGTGTCGTTTACAATTGGCTCTGGGAGTTTTGTCACATCAGTCATGCCCACCCCTGCGAGAGCCAGCCAGCTCTATTAAATCTGGCTTCTTTTACATTCCTGACAACATTATTTATTTGTAACAATTTCCTCTCTATCAAAGGACACAGCTAATGCAGAGTTTTAATATGTTACTTACACATAAAAAAGAGCTATTTACGGCTCGGTACGAGAATGAATGGGGTGCTGCCGACTCCGATCTGTTATACCAGAGTTTAACAATCTGGATTACTAATAGAACCATTTATCATGGGGCCGCTTGTTTGTTTTATGTTAGAAGCCAGGGTCCTGGTCCCTCTGCTCTATGGAAATAGTGTGCGGATAATGAACTCTAGTAAGTCACTTTGTTTAAAAGGGAAACCGCTGCTGGAGTCAATTAAAAGCAGACCAGTTTTTTTTTTTTTTGCTGTTTAAAAGCTTTATCTAGTTGTATCTTTTTTGATTTTTTTTATTAAACGATGCATTGGATGCAGTTCAGCTTTTGTAGCAACAGGGAAAAGGATCTAGGAACCAGGAATGGACCTTCTTGTTTTTAAGGAATGAATAGATGAATACATTCTCAATGGAACAAGTAGGTCTTAAAGTGCATTAGCCTTGTCACTAATGAATGAAATGAAAGCCTTTATCCTCTGGACAGCCTGCCTCTGCCTCTGCCTCCACCTCCGCCTCCTCCTCTGCCTCCTCCACCTCCACCTCTGCCTCCTCTGCCTCCTCCACCTCCGCCTCCTCCTCTGCCTCCTCCGCCTCAACCTCCTCCTATGCCTCCTCCGCCTCCACCTCCGCCTCCTCCTCTGCCTCCTCCTCCTCCTCTACCTCCGCCTCCTCCGCCTCAGCTCAGCCTCCTCCTCCTCCACCTCCGCCTCCTCCTCTGCCTCCTCCGCCTCCTCCTCTGCCTCCTCTGCCTCCTCCGCCTCCAGCTCCGCCTCCTCCTCTGCCTCCTCCCCCCCACCTCCGCCTCCACCTCCGCCTCCTGCCTCCGCCTCCTGCCTCCTCCTCTGCCTCCTCGCCTCCACCTCCGCTTCCTCCTCTGCCTCCTCCTCCTCATCCTCCTCCGCCTCCACCTCCGCCTCCTCCTCTGCCTCCTCCTCCTCCACCTCTGCCCCCACCTCCACCTCCGCCTCCTCCTCCGCCTCCTCCTCCTCCACCTCCGCCTCCTCCTCTGCCTCCTCTGCCTCCATCTCCTCCTCCACCTCTGCCTCCTCCTCTGCCTCCTCCTCCTCCTCTTCCTCTGCCTCCTCCTCCTCCACCTCTGCCACCTCCTCCTCCTCCTCCTCCTCCTCCTCCACCTCCTCCTCCTCTGCCTCTGCCCTCCACCTCCTCCTCCACCTCCACCTCCTCCTCTGCCTCCTCTGCCTCCACCTCCTCCTCCAGCCTCCTGCCTTCAGTTCCATCTAGCCTCGTAATGCTGAAATCATATTTCCTTAATGTAAACATGGCAAAATGAATGCCCAATGCACTGCAGACTGCAGACACATATACATGAAATGCCCAATACCCAATGCACTGCATATGTGTGTGTGTGTGTGTGTGTGTGTGTATAGCATTCTAAGCCTTGAGATAGTTATATTTGAATCCACTCTGCCTTAAACAAAAGGCAACTACAGGGTTAGGTTTTCTTTCTTTTTCTTTTCTTTTTTTCCCTGCGATTCAAATAGGCCAGTGCAGCTGTGTTTGTAATGACTTGATTAACTAGGTTTAGTGGCCCATCACATACATCTTGCTGAAAGTGAGTTTGTCATGTACTTGTAGATTGATGAAGTGTGGTAAGCGGCTTTGCTTTCTGGAGATGAATTTCAGCTGAGTTTGGCATTCTCTCCGGAGGGATGGTAGGTACTTAGCACCTCCCAGCCTGCCCTCTGCACCCAGACTGAGACCCACACAGATTTAATGTGGTGGGGAATCTGCCACAGTCAATCTCCTTCTGTCAAGACTGCAAAGTGACCACATTTTTAAATGGAGTAAAGGGAAGACAGCGTAATTAAAAGAAGTGCCTCTGTGCGTTCGCTCAACAAGCAGCCATGCATGCACATGCATAAACAGCAGACTGAACCACGACACTGGATAAACCATGCCTGGAACCTGGGGTTAGTAACGGCTCCTCTGGGTGGTTTGGGAACCACTCGCTTTTGTAGTTTAGAGATAAGGGAAGTGTTTGTAAAAGCAGTGTTGGTCAAATGCGCTGGACTGTAAACTCCTGTTTATTCAGCAGACACACTGGGTCCCCTTAATTCTGTCGGTCGCTAATTTAGTTCCTTTAGCACGTTCTGTGTAAATGAATTGGTTGTATTAAAATGCACATGCTCAGGCAATTACAGTAAATAAGCACATAGATAGATGGATACAATGTTGAGTGAGTTTGTTTGTTTTTTCTTCAGAGGTGTTTGTGGTAAGGGCTGGTTCTTTATCACCTAGATGAAGTGTTTCTGGTGACAGTGAGTAATTGATGGGTGCTGGTATGTGTTTCACAGCTGCATGTGAAACGTGCAGGACCTGCTCCCAGGGTCATGCCACTGGCAGAGAAAAATGGTCCACAAAAAATCTGTAAAAGAACCAGGACTAATCTTCATGAGAGTAAATCTGAAAGAGGGAACATGCTCAATCTCCTCCAGGGTTATGGACAGGAAAGCCTGGTCCACAGTATTAAAAATCGTTCATGACAGCAAATAGAATGTAGTAAGCCAATCTACATTTCCAATGCATTCTGTTGAAAATGGTCATTTCTGTCAATGTGTCATTAGAAATATATTTTTAATACAAATAAATACATTTAAACATGTACTGTTATTCTTTCCCATTTTGTACATTTGGAATAACAATCTGTAAAGTATATCTGTATTATTTATTTCTTAGCAGACGCCCTTATCCAGGGCGACTTACAGTTGTTACAAGATATCACATTATTGTTACATACAATTACATTATTTTATTATTTTTACACATTATTTTTACATACAATTACCCATTTATTTATACAGTTGGGTTTTTACTGGAGCAATCTAGGTAAAGTACCTTGCTCAAGGGTACAGCAGCAGTGTCCCCCACCTGTGATTGAACCCACAACCCTCTGGTCAAGAGTCCAGAGCCCTAACCACTACTCCACACTGCTGCTGCTGTATACTAATAGTAATAATTTGCACCTTTTGCTTAAAGATGAAACACAAGCAAGCTTGGAACACTCAACAGGACTCGATTCCACACACAACGTTTTCATTGAGTAGATTAATCAGCTTCTCTGCAGGCATTCCAAAGGGAGAAATCTTTTTCATATGGCATTTCATATCAGATTCTTCAGCCAGTCTAGCAATAACTCTGTGTCTATGAGAACAGATATATGAGAACAGGGCTGCTTACAGGAAGGCCTATTGACCCGACTTGTTCTTTTCCAGTCATTAGTAACGCCACATGTTATCTGGAATAGGCTGCTGTCTCAAAATAGGGACAGCGAGCATTTCCATCCTTACCACATGGTAATGTTCTGAAATCAAAAAAAGAAAGAGTAATGACTTTCATACTTACTTCCAATTATGTGGTTACCTAATCATGTATGTTGACAGTGTTCCAAGGTGCTTTATCTTGAGCATCACAGGACCTGCAAGGTGGTTGATTGTTAGTATTAGAACTTCTCTGGTATATATTCATATAAAAGCATTATATTATACTTTATATAATGCAGTGACTAAAATGAATGCCTCATAGAAAATAAGTACAGTAAGCATTTTAAGAATGCATGGAACACAATGCAGTGCAGTATATATTTTTGCACACTGTAGCAGCATTTTCAAAAGGGTTTCAATGATTAAACTAGACTGGGGAAACCAAGTAGCTCAACCACACACTTCCACTATAAATATATAAGCATTAAAACAAATAATACACAGTAATAAAACATGAGCTAATATTATTTATTGCTCTTGGAACATTCTGTTATGACTTTGGACTTCAAAGTTAAAAATAATAAAGTTAGGGGTGGGCAACATCTGAAAACATAAATGTGTCCAAGCTGGGGGTGTTCATATCTACCGGGACCAAGAACAACAGGCTGCTTTCCTGGTGATGTCCAAGCTCTCTGAGGAAAGTATATAGTGATATAATGCAGAAGGAGGACTGGCTTGAGTAGCTTTTACTTCTGATTCAGCAGCTGATTCAGCTGCTGCAGCTGCTCACCACATTATAGAGATGAACGGGATGACGGAAAAGGTGATTCTCATTTCAGTTGTTTCCTTCCCCGTCTCGTTCCTCTGAATGCTCTGCCCAACCCACGACACCCCACATGTGCATCCACACCAGCTCAGTGTCTTCAGCTGTGTAGAAAAAACAAGGAGAGCTGGGTCTGGTACAACACAGCAAGTGCCAAGAATCTTCAGCAAGTTTTCAGCCAGATAGATGGGATGGGGTTGCTTAGAGCAGCTATGGTCTCTGGCAGTGTTAGTTTACAGTCAGATGTTACAGTCTCTTACCCAGTCACTGGGAAAAAAGGAAACATTTAGGGGGACCGTTTTGAAAAGTTTATTTTGTTGTTTTATTTAAAGACAGTCGTTTTTCATATTGTTTGCTATTCATTACATTTTTCCATTCCATTTTTAAAGAGGCTTTGTGTTTCAAGACGCACTCACTGTGTTTCTCATTTGCAATAGAAACTTTGTTTGCTCCTTAGGTATTGTTGCATACACAGTCTATCAATCACACTGATTTCAGCATGCATACACAGTCTATCAATCACACTGATTTCAGCATGCATACACAGTCTATCAATCACACTGATTTCAGCATGCATACACAGTCTATCAATCACACTGATTTCAGCATGCATACACAGTCTATCAATCACACTGATTTCAGCATGCATACACAGTCTATCAATCACACTGATTTCAGCATGCATACACAGTCTATCAATCACACTGATTTCAGCATGCATACACAGTCTATCAATCACACTGATTTCAGCATGCATACACAGTCTATCAATCACACTGATTTCAGCATGCATACACATTCTGTCAATCACACTGATTTCAGCATGCATACACAGTCTATCAATCACACTGATTTCAGCATGCATACACAGTCTATCAATCACACTGATTTCAGCATGCATACACAGTTAACAAACACATGGTGCCCTCTGCTATGCACCAGCAGGCATGTCCAAGTCCAATGAGTCCAGTTTTAATCAACCATTTCAGACAAGCAGGTTCTAAATGGACAGGCTGCCTGTTTAGTGGACTGACCAGTCAAAAGGACTTTCCTCCCACTGGTAACTTGCTGGAGAAGTCATCATACAGCTCAGCTTTGCATCATCATCTTCGATGTCTGTCAAGTCTAGACTAGGCAATTAAAGGTCATCTATGTGTTTAATAGGCTTGGAGCAGGGTTGTCCAATCACAGTCCTGGGGGGCCATTTCACTCCAGGTTTAACAGGTAAAATGACATAATTAACTACTTCAGGTCTGGATGGAGGTTTTAATTAGTTCAATTAAACAATTTAGAACAGGGTTGGATCAAAGACCAGGATGGAAGGGTCAACTTTGAACACCCCTGGCTTAGAGAATGCACCTGTGTTTCCCAATAATGGAAGCCCTGTACATCATGTTATCCTGTGTGTGGTGGAATGGTAAATCTGATGTAGTGTAAGCAAGGCTAGACGCGCCCGCATGAACAGCAATATACTATACGGCTGTAAGGCATAGCTTTTAAACCACACAACACTGTGTGGCGCTGTCCTCCAGTGAAAAGGCAGGACTTACTGTATCATTTTGCAAGCTGACACTTTCTATAATTACACCTGATTCATATTTTCCTTTTACTCTTTGAAACACATTTATTTCCATTCTGCATGTCCTCATAGGCTGGGATATGTAAAGGTGTTTTCAACACAGCTTAATAAGTGGAACTGGAAAGTCCAGGTAATCTAGTTAAATAGGGGCAATGTCATGATGAATCCATGTATGGAGCTCCACTGTATAAGTGCTTCCCTTGTCAAGTCATTATTGTTATTTGTTTTGAAGATGCCTTTATCCAAGGCAACTTACAGAGACTAGGGTGTGTGAACTATGCATCAGCTTCAGAGTCACTTACAACTACGTCTCACCCGAAAGACGGAGCACAAGGAGGTTAAGTGACTTGCTCAGGGTCACACAATGAGTCAGTGGCTGAAGTGGGATTTGAACCGGGGACCTCCTGGTTACAAGCCCATTTCTTCAACCACTGGACCACACAGCCTTCAGTCATAGCAAAGTGTAATAAAGCAAAGTGAAAGTATGGTAAAGCATAGGCAAGCATTGTAAAGAATAGCGAGGTATGGTAAAGCATATTAATAAACATGACAAACAAGGGTACACTATGGTAAATGCAGAGTTTAACCATGGGAAAAGCATGGGAAATCTGCAACAATATCATGCAAAAAATACCTTGGTAAACTAGTCTGAGGGGTTTTAAGTTTTAAATGAAGCCAATTAAAGGTTATGAAATAATCTGAAGGTAATCCTCCTGTCTGTCTTTGCTTCCTTCCTTAAAGCTGCAGGGTTAATTGTGTTGTTGGTTACATTCAGTGAGAAAATGGATCTCTGTCAGCTCCAAAACCCCTTCAGGGACTTCATTTGCCAGTCATTACCAAGCTGAGCTTGTTTTAGTTATACACTATTATTTATCAGCAATTAACTGAATTATTGAGAGCTGGAAACCACTGCCTCCCAAATCTATTCAATTACTGGCACCTGTAGCAAAGCTCAGCAGACTTCATTGTATTCAAATAATTCCCAATGCCTGTGGGTGATGTAATCCTGATTAAGTACCGTAGCTTAAACATAATAACAATAACAATTCAAACAAAGCCCCAGGCAATATCATCCTATGAGGTCAGCATTGACAATTCAAACAAAGCCCCAGGCAATATCATCCTATGAGGTCAGCTTTCATCAGTGATTGACCTTCTTCCCTCTTCACCTGTTCAGCTTGGGTTTGGACTCTGCTATTCCGCTGCATTGCTGTGAAGGAGCTTCATTGTCCAGCACAGTGACAAGCCCTTGCTCACAGTGTTGTAGAGGTATGCTTCAGTTCCACAGGCACTGACAAGGATGCTGTAAGAGGCTGCCATGTGCTTGCTCTCTACCTTCTGTGTGGCCTACAAGTGGTTTGAGAGGCTCAGCCAGAAACCAGTAACACCTCCTTCAGGAAATTCAAAAAGCATGTACATGTTCCAAAATATGAGATCGAAGCAACGTTTTCCCTTTCCTGACTTGCTATCTCATGCGGTGCCAAGTGCCTCCGAGGCCCAGCCAATTGTTTGAGCTTTTTTATTTTTAATATTGGACGTGTAATGATATAAAAATAAATAACCTGAGGTATTATAAAAATACACTGCAGACATTTTAACTGCTGGAATAGCACAGCAACGTGCTCGTCCTAATTATAACTTAATATAAATCTGACTGCAATGATTTCAGCAAACAAGGTGAAAAAAATCTATATATTGTAGTTTTGTTATTAGAACCCAGGATTGCCAGCCCTTTTTCGTTTGGTCGGGTAGCTCCATGTTATGCAAACTGTGTATACTTGGCAATGACTTCAAAGGTCTGCGGGTTACTCTGTCACAGCAGATACAGACATGTCTTTGAAGCGAGTCTGCACACTGCAGCCCTGCTGAGACCGGGCTAGCATGTGGGCATCTTGTGTGCAGAACTCCAGGAGGAGTACAACCAGAACCCAACATGTAATACCCAAAACCAGCCCGACACCGCAGAGAGATTCAAGGGAATGAAATATAGTTTAATAAAAGGGTTTAGCCCAGTCCCTTTCTGCCAAAGTCTGGCTGACTTGAGCACAATAACAAGGAAGCAGAAACAGGACTAAACACCGGGAGGTGAAACACTATGGAACTGAGACAGGACTAAACACAGGGAGGTGAAACACGATGAAACTCTGAGACAGCTCTAAACACAGGGAGGTGAAACACTATGGAACTGAGACAGGACTAAACACAGGGAGGTGAAACACTATGGAACTCTGAGACAGCTCTAAACACAGGGAGGTGAAACTATGAAACTGAGACAGGACTAAACACAGGGAGGTGAAACACTGAAACTCTGAGATAGGACTAAACACAGGGAGGTGAAACACTGAAACTCTGAGACAGCTCTAAACACATGGAGGTGAAACACTATGGAACTCTGAGACAGCTCTAAACATAGGGAGGTGAAACACTATGGAACTCTGAGACAGGACTAAACACAGGGAGGTGAAACACTATGGAACTGACAGGACTAAACACAGGGAGGTGAAACACGATGAAACTCTGAGACAGCACTAAACACAGGGAGGTGAAACACTATGAAACTGAGACAGGACTAAACACAGGGAGGTGAAACACTGAAACTCTGAGACAGGACTAAACACAGGGAGGTGAAACATGATGAAACTCTGAGACAGTCTAAACACAGGGAGGTGAAACACTATGGAACTCTGAGACAGCTCTAAACACAGGGAGGTGAAACACTATGGAACTCTGAGACAGCTCTAAACACAGGGAGGTGAAACACTATGGAACTGAGACAGGACTAAACACAGGGAGGTGAAACACTATGGAACTGAGACAGGACTAAACACAGGGAGGTGAAACACGATGAAACTCTGAGACAGCACTAAACACAGGGAGGTGAAACACTATGGAACTCTGAGACAGGACTAAACACATGGAGGTGATACACTATGAAACGGAGAAAGGACTAAACACAGTGAGGTGAAATACTATGGAACTCTGAGACAGCTCTAAACACAGGGAGGTGAAACACTGAAACTGAGACAGCACTAAACACAGGGAGGTGAAACACTATGGAACTCTGAGACAGCTCTAAACACAGGGAGGTGAAACACTATGGAACTCTGAGACAGCTCTAAACACATGGAGGTGAAACACTATGAAACTGAGACAGGACTAAACACAGGGAGGTGAAACACTATGAAACTGAGACAGCACTAAACACAGGGAGGTGAAACACTATGGAACTCTGAGACAGCTCTAAACACATGGAGGTGAAACACTATGGAACTCTGAGACAGCTCTAAACACAGGGAGGTGAAACACTATGAAACTGAGACAGCACTAAACACAGGGAGGTGAAACACTATGGAACTCTGAGACAGCTCTAAACACAGGGAGGTGAAACACTATGGAACTCTGAGACAGCTCTAAACACAGGGAGGTGAAACACTATGGAACTCTGAGACAGCTCTAAACACAGGGAGGTGAAACACTGAAACTCTGAGACAGGACTAAACACAGGGAGGTGAAACACTATGAAACTGAGACAGCACTAAACACAGGGAGGTGAAACACTATGGAACTCTGAGACAGCTCTAAACACATGGAGGTGAAACACTATGGAACTCTGAGACAGCTCTAAACACAGGGAGGTGAAACACTGAAACTCTGAGACAGGACTAAACACAGGGAGGTGAAACACTATGGAACTCTGAGACAGCTCTAAACACAGGGAGGTGAAACACTATGGAACTCTGAGACAGCACTAAACACAGGGAGGTGAAACACTATGGAACTCTGAGACAGCTCTAAACACAGGGAGGTGAAACACTATGGAACTCTGAGACAGCACTAAACACAGGGAGGTGAAACACTATGGAACTCTGAGACAGCTCTAAACACAGGGAGGTGAAACACTGAAACTCTGAGACAGGACTAAACACAGGGAGGTGAAACACTATGGAACTCTGAGACAGCTCTAAACATAGGGAGGTGAAACACTATGGAACTCTGAGACAGCTCTAAACACAGGGAGGTGAAACACTATGGAACTCTGAGACAGCTCTAAACACAGGGAGGTGAAACACTATGGAACTCTGAGACAGCACTAAACACAGGGAGGTGAAACACTATGGAACTCTGAGACAGCTCTAAACACAGGGAGGTGAAACACTATGGAACTCTGAGACAGCTCTAAACATAGGGAGGTGAAACACTATGGAACTCTGAGACAGGACTAAACACAGGGAGGTGAAACACTATGGAACTGACAGGACTAAACACAGGGAGGTGAAACACGATGAAACTCTGAGACAGCACTAAACACAGGGAGGTGAAACACTATGGAACTCTGAGACAGCACTAAACACAGGGAGGTGAAACACTATGGAACTCTGAGACAGCTCTAAACACAGGGAGGTGAAACACTATGGAACTCTGAGACAGCTCTAAACATAGGGAGGTGAAACACTATGGAACTCTGAGACAGGACTAAACACAGGGAGGTGAAACACTATGGAACTGACAGGACTAAACACAGGGAGGTGAAACACTATGGAACTCTGAGACAGCACTAAACACAGGGAGGTGAAACACTATGAAACTGAGACAGGACTAAACACAGGGAGGTGAAACACTGAAACTCTGAGACAGGACTAAACACAGGGAGGTGAAACATGATGAAACTCTGAGACAGCACTAAACACAGGGAGGTGAAACACTATGGAACTCTGAGACAGCTCTAAACACAGGGAGGTGAAACACTATGGAACTCTGAGACAGCTCTAAACACAGGGAGGTGAAACACTATGGAACTGAGACAGGACTAAACACAGGGAGGTGAAACACTATGGAACTGAGACAGGACTAAACACAGGGAGGTGAAACACGATGAAACTCTGAGACAGCACTAAACACAGGGAGGTGAAACACTATGGAACTCTGAGACAGGACTAAACACATGGAGGTGATACACTATGAAACGGAGAAAGGACTAAACACAGGGAGGTGAAACACTATGGAACTATGAGACAGCACTAAACACAGGGAGGTGAAACACTATGGAACTCTGAGACAGCTCTAAACACATGGAGGTGAAACACTATGAAACTGAGACAGCACTAAACACAGGGAGGTGAAACACTATGGAACTCTGAGACAGCTCTAAACACATGGAGGTGAAACACTATGGAACTCTGAGACAGCTCTAAACACAGGGAGGTGAAACACTATGAAACTGAGACAGGACTAAACACAGGGAGGTGAAACACTATGGAACTCTGAGACAGTCTAAACACAGGGAGGTGAAACACTATGGAACTCTGAGACAGCTCTAAACACAGGGAGGTGAAACACTGAAACTCTGAGACAGGACTAAACACAGGGAGGTGAAACACTGTGGGACAGTTTTACCAAAACTTGTCTTTATATGTATGTATATATAATTGTTGAAACTGACTAAACAATTAAGAACACAACAATGGAACCAAAAATAACACTGATGGTTTTTTTTTTGCTTTCTTTGTTGTTGTTTTTTCTTCAGAATAATGTAAATAGAGATGTAAATATCCAATTTAAACTTTGTATTTGAAAAACTGTCCTTCCCCAGACTTAAGCTGTATTTTTTTTATAAAGGCAAACGGTTACTTCCTCTGGGAGAAGCCTGTGTCTCAGAAGACAAAGCTGCAGTATACAAACAAACTTGTGTTTTAAAACTGAGCTTTCTAGCTGATCTGCAATTATAGTGCAACTACATCCAGTACGGACAGAATGATGTTTTTTTGCATCACAGCTAGGGGAAAAACAATGCAACTTTTTGATGTTTTGCACCGTGTTGAACAACAATTTCATATGTTTATTTAGTAAAACAGAATTTTGCAATATTACGGCGAAAAGCCACGATTATCCTTAATCCTCTCATTTAAATGAAAGTGTGTGTGTGTCTCTTGTGATAAACAGGGCCTTTTCATATTGATTTTCTGATGGCTACAGTGTAAACGGTGTTCAGTCTGTCCTAATTACTTGGGTTCTGTGTCTCTGCAGTTATACAAGCCCCTGATTCAGAATGCTTGGGTTCTGTGTCTCCGCAGTTATACAAGCCCCTGATTCAGAATGCTTGGGTTCTGTGTCTCTGCAGTTATATAAGCCCCTGATTCAGAATGCTTGGGTTCAGTGTCTCTGCAGTTATATAAGCCCCTGATTCAGAATGCTTGGGTTCTGTGTCTCTGCAGTTATATAAGCCCCTAATTCAGAATGCTTGGGTTCTGTGTCTCTTTAGTTATACAAGCCCCTGATTCAGAATGCTTGGGTTCTGTGTCTCTGCAGTTATATAAGCCCCTAATTCAGAATGCTTGGGTTCTGTGTCTCTGCAGTTATATAAGCCCCTGATTCAGAATGCTTGGGTTCTGTGTCTCTGCAGTTATACAAGCCCCTGATTCAGAGTGCTTGGGTTCTGTGTCTCTGCAGTTATATAAGCCCCTGATTCAGAGTGCTTGTCACAGTGTGAGCAGAGGCATGCATTAACAGTAGCCGTGACTGTATTATTAACAGGCTCCTTTTTAGGATATGTGAATCCTGGGGTTTGCTCTATAGATCACTTTAATTAATAGATATCTTTTCCAAATCTCCACAAACAGTTTACACAATCCAGTATTCATAGCTGCCAAATATAGACCCATTTACAAAAACTGTCTGCATAAATCAGAAGAGTTGTCCTTAAACTAGAGGTATGCAGCAGCTAGTGTTTCACTGTCCACTGCCACTGGGTTTAAAGTAATGAGGTACTGTTGCACTTTTGAATTAACCTTGTGTTTGTTTAAATATATATTTTTTATGTTTCTCAACCACAATAAGGATCATAGAGTACATAAACAAACAAACAAACAAACAAACAAAGAAACAAACCACAGAAGCAAACCAGAGTTTTTCTTCTACTTTGAATTAACGGTTAGAATCAGATCACTGTAAGCCAACTTGCTGTCAGCTTGCTGTTCATAAATTCAGAGCAGTGTAGTTCTTGAATGTATGATATTCTGTTAGTGCAGTGCTTAGGCTTAGGCCATTGTGCAATTGAACTAAAACCAGTGGAGATGCAACAACAGCTTTGAACTGGCTAGCACCACCACTACAGGACAGTCCCATCCCAGCACCTCTTTCATTTCATTACAGCATGAAGTGTGTACAGGTCTGCAGTGCTGCAGAACACAGCTTAGGGTTAAGTGCATTTTTTTGTGGCAGAATGTAGGAATGTTTTCTACGTTCACTAGTGTTTGGGGGAGTCTGGACAGCAGCCAATCAATGCTATGCTTTAGGTAATGTCTCCATCCATCAGCTGGGCCTCACCCTACTGAATGAGACATTGAGGCGTCGGTTGCACCCGCCTGTGCTAGAACTATCCACTGCTGCCAGCAAAAAGCAAATCTTTGCATGTCTGCCTCAGACAAGGTGATAACTGAAGATGCAGTCCGGAGGCACGGCAACGTACTGTAGTATCTACAAAAATCTACAACAACAAAAATGTGTGTCTTGTTTTATAAACCTAATGAACTCTTTGAGTTAAATAACAATGCTGTTTGAAATTGATAACCTAACAAATGAATTGTTTTTGGTGCAGATTTAGAATCACGTTTGTTACAATCATCAAAACCTGGTGACTTTTAAAACTGTTCAAGTTGTAATAATTTATGAACATTTTAATGACGTAATTTATGATTACCTATTGATTTTGATCATGGTCTGTGACCCTGTATACAATCTCTTGTCTCATAATATAATAATAAATCTCTAAACACCGACGCTTGAAAAAAAAAAGCACAGAGGCATGAGGAAATGTTTCCTTAGCTTTATGTGGGCCTGTTTCAAGTTGAGTCTAGTCCAGTCCTCTGGCTAGTCAGTCAGTCAGTCAGTCGAGCTGTGACAGAGGGATGCTGGTCATCGCTGGCCTGCACAGTCCCCCAGTGTTTCTCTTGTGAGAGGTTCTTACACCTAACTCTATTTAATACCTCCTGCTTCGGTTGTCCATCATAATGACACATGATTTTCTAAAGGATTTCCTATTAGTTAGCAGCACAGAACTTTCTCCCCAGGGCCTCAGCTACTCACAGAGAGGAAAATGTACGTTCAGTGTAGCAATCTGTCTTTCTTTATTTATATATATATATATATGTATTATTAGAACAAATGAGTTATTACAGGTGGATCTGATGTTTCAATGAATTAGGTGCTGCCGCTGCAACAGCAGTTGTGCACATTTATTATTTCCAGTCACAGCGTCCATCGCAGAAGGATGGAAACTAAGTGGAACAGCCAGGCTTGATCCTACAGAGTTTTTTTTTCTTTGCTTCCACATTGAAGAACATGGCTTTCAATTAACATTCCTGAGACCTTGCCTATTTCGGTATGGAGCGTTTAGCATTATATTACCATGTTTTATTTGATCTCTTGCTCATTACTGTACTTTCACTGAAAAAAAAAAACATGATTGATATGCTCCGGAATGAATAATCCAGCTACAAGAATTGTTATTAAAAATCAAATGTATGTTCCAGCTGCTGATTTGTGTCTGATTAAAACGTGAGCCTGTGTTTTATCCGTTGCACAGGCATGTTATATTATTCTTCTGAACCTGTCTCCAGAGCTGCTGTAAAGACCACAAGTTCTCTGTTGCTTTGATGCTCCACTTTATTCCTGATGACCTGTATCACTGGTACGCACTATCAGGGAATGACAGCTGCTTTTGAAATAATACCATTTACAGTATACTAATTAGTGTCTTCTGTTTTTAATCCCTGCTCATTAATCACTTATTCTAATATATAGTCTTCCCTACCTTTGTTCACGTCAATAAATGTCTGCAATTAATTGACTTTTATCAGAATGTTTTCCACAGTTTAGTTTATGCTGAGTACGGCTCATTTATGGCATGATATGGTTCATATAATCTCTTTGACATTGTTTCTATGTGCTCAGTGTATCATGAAAAGAATTCTTTACTTCATTGCCAGCAGGAGCTGAACGCTGCCTCTGTGCTGCCTATAACCCTGCGGTATGCACAGAGTAAGCCATCAGGCATTAGGGGTCAGGGGTCAAAGAACACAAATAAACTGACGTCCGCACCCGCACATGTTTTCACTCTGAAGATCTCCGCTGGAGTTAACATTCTGACTTTAGTAGGCGGTTCAATGAACAAACTGCTACCGGCAAAAAACAAACAAACAAACAAAAAAGTCCAAAGTGCTGCAACTGAAAGAAACTCTTAGTGGATTTTCAGACTTCATTCACACTTTCTGTTTTAACACTCGGGCACACACAGCAGTTTACTAAAGCCAGCGCACGTATCTGGGTGCACTGCACGAGTCAGAATGTGCCCTTCTCTGGTGAATAGGAACACAACAAGCACAATACACCTCACTGCCCTTGAGTAAGCCACTGTCCGTCACAGTGGAGCAGAACCTCACTTGGAAACCTAAGGACTAGCTCTAGGAAAAGGTGCTGCTGAATCTGTTTGCACACGTAGCTCTGCAACCCTGCAGCTGGGTAGAGCAGACCTGCCATTACAATACGAATGGTAAGCACTCATCAGAGTAGGGGCCCTTTTGCTTTAAGAGTGGGTGTCATACTGAGCATAATTAAAGCCTAACAAGTACTGGAGGATATGATTATGTGCCAGCACTAAGATCTGCGGTTATTTGTACAACATCTGTAACGCACATGCATCTTCTATCAAGGCAAATCTTCTATCAAGGCAAAAGAGACTGGAAGCCTTAATATAGATCCATTCAGGAGCTGTGTTTGCTTGTGGTCCAAAGTATACTGTAATCCAAGCCTCTAGGAAAAAACACAATGCACTTAGAGACCAAGCTGTCTAGTTTAATCAGCCCTGTGCTTGGGCTCCATGTGGTCAGATTCGGAAAAAGACTTTTGGGACACTGCAAATAGCTTCAGAATGCGCCGTAAATAGCAACATTTAAAAAGCCCTTGCAACCAGAAAAATTAGACTGTGCAACTAAATAAATACATTAAAAAAGATGATCATGGTAAGGCCTGAACTTTACCAAGTTTAAAACAAGGTAAACAAACGCCTTTATTAATGATCACCTGAACTTCGCAGTCAACCAGGCAGTATAGCCCAGAGTCGTGAAAGGTGGAGGTTAAATTAGGGTTCTCTCTGTAGTCAGAGCGTATTGATTCTTTTAATGATTATTTACTTCAGCAATATAGGATTCATACACAGTTTTACTGTAACAATGCATCTTATTGTCCAGATGTGTGTTATACAAAAGAACAGTTATCAGTGATAACAGGAGCCTACGAGTGGGAGCATCACAAATACTATAGAACTGAAGAGCTGGGGGATTTCAAATATTGTGCAGTGAACTCTACTGTATTTGTGTTTTCCTATTACAGTGCAGAGCTTTTGAGTCCCACTTCACTGTAATCATTACAGGGTGCTTAACATGTTTGTTAGCCTTTGCCGTGCTGGCAGTTTTGGATTACATTCAGTTGAGTTTGGGACTTGTATTCTGGACCTTACTTAGAAAACCTACACTTTCTCTTTAAAAAAAAGTGTGTAAATCAAAGCCCCTTTGTTTGTTATTTGATTACACTCTATCAGACTTATTTATAGCACATTGTTTGATGGGAAATGGGTCATTATATTATTATACTGTAGTGATTATATTGTATATATTATAGTATAGAGGCTCCGGCTCACCGCTACCCTCTATAGGATTAAGCGGTTACGGATAATGCATGGATGGATATTATAGTATATGATATTATATGATATTATCAGTACTGATCTCATTACTTGCTTGAACTAGTCATTGTATTTATCTTGCTCTTATTGTATTATTACCTGTACTGTAACACTTGAAATGTATTTGCTTACGATTGTAAGTCACCCTGGATAAGGGCGTCTGCTAAGAAATAAATAATAATAATAATAATTACTTAATTAATATCTCCAGAACAGTCTCCTAATATATTGTACAGTGATGGACCTCCGTTTAGCAGACAGATAACAAAGCGCACACCTCGAACAGCAGGCTACTGTTCTGTGCTAAACATTGGGGTCTATTCAATTGATCAGAACAGCAGGCTACTATTCTGTGCCTTGTGCAGCTCTGTTAATAAACATTGGGGTCTATTCAATTGATCAGAACAGCAGGCTGCTGTTCTGTGCCTTGTGCAGCTCTGTTTATAAACATTGGGGTCTATTCAATTGATCAGAACAGCAGGCTACTGTTCTGTGCCTTGTGCAGCTCTGGTAATAAACATTGGGGTCTATTCAATTGATTAGAACAGCAGGCTACTGTTCTGTGCCTCGTGCAGCTCTGTTTATAAACATTGGGGTCTATTCAATTGATCAGAACAGCAGGCTGCTGTTCTGTGCCTTGTGCAGCTCTGTTTATAAACATTGGGGTCTATTCAATTGATCAGAACAGCAGGCTGCTGTTCTGTGCCTTGTGCAGCTCTGTTTATAAACATTGGGGTCTATTCAATTGATCAGAACAGCAGGCTGCTGTTCTGTGCCTTGTGCAGCTCTGTTTATAAACATTGGGGTCTATTCAATTGATCAGAACAGCAGGCTACTATTCTGTGCCTTGTGCAGCTCTGGTAATAAACATTGGGGTCTATTCAATTGATCAGAACAGCAGGCTACTGTTCTGTGCCTTGTGCAGCTCTGGTAATAAACATTGGGGTCTATTCAATTGATCAGAACAGCAGGCTACTGTTCTGTGCCTTGTGCAGCTCTGTTTATAAACATTGGGGTCTATTCAATTGATCAGAACAGCAGGCTACTGTTCTGTGCCTTGTGCAGCTCTGTTTATAAACATTGGGGTCTATTCAATTGATCAGAACAGCAGGCTGCTGTTCTGTGCCTCGTGCAGCTCTGTTTATAAACATTGGGGTCTATTCAATTGATCAGAACAGCAGGCTGCTGTTCTGTGCCTTGTGCAGCTCTGTTTATAAACATTGGGGTCTATTCAATTGATCAGAACAGCAGGCTGCTGTTCTGTGCCTTGTGCAGCTCTGTTTATAAACATTGGGGTCTATTCAATTGATCAGAACAGCAGGCTGCTGTTCTGTGCCTTGTGCAGCTCTGTTTATAAACATTGGGGTCTATTCAATTGATCAGAACAGCAGGCTGCTGTTCTGTGCCTCGTGCAGCTCTGTTTATAAACATTGGGGTCTATTCAATTGATCAGAACAGCAGGCTGCTGTTCTGTGCCTTGTGCAGCTCTGTTTATAAACATTGGGGTCTATTCAATTGATCAGAACAGCAGGCTGCTGTTCTGTGCCTTGTGCAGCTCTGTTTATAAACATTGGGGTCTATTCAATTGATCAGAACAGTGGTGGATCTGAGCATCACCGGTTTAATATTAAAAAAACAAGAGTCAATCCTGGTCTTTTACTGACTTTTAAAGACAAAATAGACTCAAGAGACCAACAAACAGGGCTAGATTTCCAAAGCTATCTACTCCAAATCCTCATTGGTGCATTTATTTATTTGAATAAAGTTACCACATAAACAACCAAGACTTTTAACTTAGTGGACTTGGAAGTAGTCTTAAATTGTTTATTTTTTGTTTGGAATAGATCACATTGTCTTTAAGACGACAGAATGATTTACACCTAAAAGCTCTTTATTTAGGCTCGGTATTCATATTTAGATGCCAGGGACTGAATTCATCAAAGTAACTTATTTCTCTTGCTCACATTAAAACATGTGCAGCTCTGAGCTGGTTGTCCATCTGCGAAGGCTGTAATAAAACTTTATCCAGCACTAGGGTCTTCAGGTTCTTATACAATAGTTATTTCTTATAAACGGAAGCAAGGGGGATGCAGTGTTTGATGTAGTTCTTTGTTACACTTGTACCATTTGCTTGGCCATTTTCAAAAGCCGGGCAAAACGTCAGTTCATTGTAAGCGGTAACGAGGGGTTTGCGTTGGAGTTTAAATGTGTACACAGGCATCATTGTTGAGGGAGCCCTGTCCTCGGTTAAGCACTGTATTATTAAACAGTGCTCTGGTTGACCTCTTTGTATTCAGCTGATGAATTGCTGAGTTCAGGAGCTGTGCTACTTGGGAAGTGCTGAAGGGTCATCTCGGCTGACTCTCCAGAGGGAAGGAACAGCCGTGCAAGTATTTGCACAAACTCCTTGAGCCTCCTTAGCCTCTCCTATGTTCTGCTAAGATCAATATTACAGTTTGCAGAGGGTCTACAGGCCAGCGAGAGCAATCCCATCCAGCCCTGTCCTACATTATTTGCTTGTTTGCCAAGTAGACTAAACTTGTGTGTGCGTGTGTGAGCTTGGACTACCACTTGCTTGCAGTACTGTACCTTCCAAGCAGAAGATGCAGTGGTGTTTTACGGCCCCTTCATTTAGTGACCGTCACCACCGGTCTCCCATAGGGTGGTGAATTGTATGACTGATACTCCAGAGTCCATATAACACAGCACATGCTGTACAAGCACAAAGACATTGCTGCCAGTCCATATAACACAGCACATGCTGTACAAGCACAAAGACATTGCTTCCAGTCCATATAACACAGCACATGCTGTACAAGCACAAAGACATTGCTGCCAGTCCATATAACACAGCACAGGCTGTACAAGCACAAAGACATTGCTGCTGAAGCGCTCCTCTCTGGAAGCCTCCTGCTGTTTCCCATATTTTGTGTTGAGAGGAATCTGAAACACTTTTTTTAAAGTGTTTTGGACCTTGATTTCTAAATATTTCAGCCTGTTGCCAGGGTGTGCTGGAAGGAAGCTACATGTGTTATTCATGCAAGCCTTATTTATTTAGTTTCATACTTGGGTCAAGGCCAAGTAAACCGATCCCTTTTTTTCCCTTGCCTCTAACCAAACAGAACCCGGTTCAGGACAGAGAAGAATACTGGCTTTGCTCTGCTTTGGCTCTTGTTGTAGACGCTGCACTTTTTTAATATAACGCATCACTCCTCAGCCTTCAGCTTTGCCGATTAAAACATATTGTAGCTGGGCTCACAGTGGCCAAGTCCCAGCTGAAACAGGCATCCAGTGAACATCCAATGAGGTGACTCTTCCCAGAATGGGTTTTGGAACGGAGGGTCAGAGATTGACACTGTGCCGTCCCACTTGCCTTTCATGGCACTGGTTTTACTGCAAGGGGTCACAGCAGAAGACACAGGCATTTGAATGGAATGTTATCTGCGGCCTGTGAAGTGAAACACAGGGTGGAGGAGGGGGCGGGGTGCTGGGTTAGAGAGAGCCTTCAGCAAAGAAGCTCATTCTTCTGTGAACCCTCCAGAGCAAACACTGAGAGTTAAGGATCAAAATCATTAGCCTGGCTGCTACCTGACCGCTGCTGCTTCATTAGAAATCATTAGGTGTGTGTCGCTATGGGGGTACCGTAGGTCATGGTAACGTTTCAGCAATGAAAACATGACTTTTCCAGGCTAATAACAAACAATAATCATATTAGAACCAAATACAACGATAGAAGAGGTTGGCTTGACAGGTGAAACTCAGAGAGTTTGGGATTTTTATTTTTATTTTCGGGGTTCACATACAACACTCTGACATTCTGCAGATACCAACTAATAGCGATTTCTGATAATGCTTCTGCAAAGCATTCTTCTGAGAAGCTGCTCTTGGTTTGAAGGGGTGGCACTGCTGCGGTTTCAGAGGTGCAAAGGTTAAGGGTCACTGAGGGTGGGAGGGGATTCGTCAACTCAAAACGGGGAGGAGCATAAGGACCCTTCACCATGTCTGTTAATACATTGGGGTAGAGCTGGATTTAACAATCAAGATGTCTGTGTGGTTCAAGAATGTGACATCAGTCATGACAGAGATACACAGTTAGTCAGAACATATTCCAAGAGGCAAGTGAGCACAAGAGGTTCTATAAAACAAACTGTGCCCGACTAGCAGGAGGAAAAGGACATTGAGGACTAGGGGTTAGCTTTATTCCTGTGGCATTCTAACAGAAAAGGGGAACCAAACCTCTTGGTTCAGGGAGGTGAGTTTGCGCTGCCTGAAAAACTTGTTTTTATTTATTTGTTTTGATTTTATCTCCACATGTAAATAACACAGAAGGCGACAAGATTTTACATGAAATAAAAAAAACAACAAGTTGAAACTGATTGGTTAAATGAGAGAGTGCCAAGTGATAAAACCAAAAGATTCTCAGCACAGATAGAGATAGGTCTTATTGCATACAAGGATCACTTCCTAATATATATATATAATGTATTTGTTATTTGATAGCCCACAGGAGATGCACTCATTTTCATGAGGGATAGTAATACTAAAACTTAACCTTTGGTGTAGTTCCAGTGATGTCTCAGATTCAATACAGTGGTAAAGACCTGAACTAAACTCATTTGTACGGTTGACCCCACCACACTGTTACCCAGACCCCTACAAACGCAGCTCGTTAAGCCTTGTAACTGCAATCTCAGATCTCTGTGTAACTACACTCAGCAGCTGTTTGTACCAATTCACTGCCTGGTGTGCGTCTTTCAGAACAGAGCCTGAACTAATGACTCAGTATGATGGCTGCATGCAAGCAGAAGCACGCATGAGGGGGGCCAGCACTGGGGTTCCCGCTCTGCTCCCAGTCTTGTTTATTTGTTTGTTTTTTCTGAAATGCCACCCCACTGCTAAAGCTTCAATTCAGATCACGCAGTCTGAAGTGTGTCTTCTTGGCGCTTGTGGAAGTTTGTCTTGTAAGTCAGGCTTGTGTTGAAATGCTTAGTAAAAGTTATTTATTTTGCATTTATGAAGGAATAACCCAGCGTTGAGCTGAAGTAATTGAGAGGCGGTGACAGCAGTTTGATTTAATGATGAGCCACCTGACCTCATTGCTCCTGCCAGTCCCTGCTGTAGAATAAACTCCCCTTCTGGAGAGTGTGTCCTGCATGCAAATCGGACAGGGGTTTGAAACAGGGCCTTTGTTCAGAGCAGAGGTTTTCTAAAGCCCATCCATCCCTTCCTGGTTTGTGCTGGCTCCACGCTGAGCCATCGACACTCAGGGTTCTTTACTGCTTTTGTAGGAGCCCAGTGGAAAAGGGTTTTGTTTTGAGTACTAATTTACTGCATACCCTCCTTACCCCAGAACACATTATTGCTTTGCTCAAGTTTGTTCTCTTTCTTTAAGGGCTGTGAGTAGGCTGAACCACACCAATGTTTAGTTCTGTACTGGACATTTTAAGCCCAGGTGTAGTCGTAAATAGCTGTCTCCTCCTCGATTTTTCTGTAGGCAGTGTTTCTAATGTGTAAAGTGTAAAGTGTAAAGTGTAAAGTGTAAAGTGTAAAGCAACAGGGTTTCTACGTGACGTGTCATCGAATACAGGAGACGAAACATGCGTTCTGATGAGTGGCTGAAAGATCCTGAACAGTCTATAAAAACAAAACGTATAAGTGTAATTCAATATATTAGTAAATATATGATCCCATACATGAAAAGCAGCTATCTGGGGTGTGTGTATCCCGCTGTGTATCTGTGTGTGTATCAGACAGTCAAGGCCATGGTTCTCCACAGGCCAGTCTGTCTTTCTGAGGACCCCTGCGATGTCTTCATGAGCCAGGAGAATTGAAGACATCTGCATCCCCACAGCTGGTACTAATCTATGTTTTACAAGAAGGTCCCTCACTGGGAGGTTGTTTCTGCAGATCTTCCTGATGCCAAAGACAAGTTGGAAATAACAGTGGGAACTTTTTTTTTTTTTTTTTTAAACAAAAAATTGTTCTCCCGAAGTTCAAAGAATCGTAGCCTCTTGAAATGAATTTAGTGTTTAAAGCATGCAGACCATTTCATGAAAATGGTTTATTGTGTGGAGGCTTTAATAACTGCTTCCTGTTCATTTCAGTGTAGAGGACAGTGAGGAAATCTTGAAAGATAAGTGCATAAGCTTTAGCAAGCAAACCTCCCGTCACCTCCTGCTGCTAAGAAGTAAGCCTTGAGATGCCTGCGCTGCCCGCGACCCCACAGTGACCCCTCAGTGACTCAGTGTGATGTCAGCATGCTCCATTAGCAGGCTCGGCGGGGTAGGGGTGGTGCAGGGGGCTCAGCGATTGCAGTCCTGTCGTGTGGGCTGTGAGATACTGGAGCACAGTGCCTCGCATCTTGTTCCCTTTGGTTATCTGTGCTCCGTGCTGTGTTCTTAAATAGAAAAAGAAAAAAAATCATGGCAAACCAACTTGCTTATATATATATATTTTTTTTTTTCTTTTTAACCTAAATTAATGTTCTGTTTATTGCTCGGTTAAGTGTTTTTTGTTTTTTAAATATTGACAAACAAGTTCTTTGCTTGATGTATTCAATAGTAAGCTTCTGCCAGTTTCGTGGCTTTGCTTTTATATTAGTACTATTTGATTGTAGCTGTCTCTGAAGCTCAAATGAAACCCTCCTGTAGGATCGGCTACAGCAGCAATGCAATGGCAGTCTAGTAAAATGATAGCACCTCAAGCACTAAACGGGGCCTTTTTAAACTGTATGTTAACACTGCAGTGTGCTTGCAAGACGTAGGAAAGTGGAATGGCTTGTAACCCATTGAATAATTCTACAATGGCACTGTTTTATAGAACATCTTGTGCTCACTTAACCAAGGGGATCCAAACCCTGAGGAAGGAGACATCCACTCGAGACACTTGTGACTAAAGAACACAGTGAGACAGAAAGACTAATCTATTACTAGGAAAGGTCAAAAGGTATACATTTACTTTCCTTTAAAACACCTCAGAGGTGTCTTTTAAACATAACTGTGATACGTTATTTAAAAGTGCTACAGTTCCATACTGAAAGAACTGTTAAAGAGGGTAGCTGGGGGTATGGTGTTCAGATCCCAATAGGTAATCGAAAAATACAGGGAAATGCGTCTATACATATCGAAACACTGTTCAGGTGATGATTTTAATCCTTTGGCCGTCTGAATGTTTTATTGATCAATTATATATCGTACAAATTACCCCCAATCACTCCCAATTAAAAATACTAATTATAATATAGTTGAGTAAAAAAAAATATATTATTTTACGACCAAAGAGGTCAGCTGATTTGATTTCTTATTTCTTATTCAGTGTAATATTTGGCAGGGGCCCTTCTTTGTTTTTATAGTATCTTCTAGACAGGTTTGACATGCAGAGGCGTATAGCAAGTGCAGGTGAAGCAGTGTAACAGTGTGACACTAGCGGGGAGCAGCTTTACAGCAGACAGCAACTGGGAGGAGCTTCTTGTTTTTATTGGTCTCTTCAGCTCCTTTGCAAACAGAGGATGAGTATGGACTGCACACTACAGTACAGTAAGATGGATAATTGCTACCCAATATGTGGTACTTGTCAGTCCAAACTGAGCGCTCGCCTGCCATGGAAAGCATGCAGCAAAATCTCTTGCAAATAACATCAAGTGGGGAAATCTGAACCTCCAGACGACTACTGAAGTATCTCTGTTGGCCTGTGGAATCATAATCATCTCCTCCCTTTGAACTAATTCAAGGCAGTAACAGTGAGGATATTTTTTTGAGTAAATGAATTACTCAGGAGAGGAGAGTCCTGACAGAGATGCAGAGTCCTTTCCAGTCCAGTGGGGTCCTGCTTCCTCTCAAGATCACCGCAGGGTACGACTGTGGCATGGGGGGGGGGGTTAAAACTGTCTTGGGATTGTCTCTGTCACGAAGGTTTGCTTTAAAGTATCTAACAGTGATGTCAACAAAGTATCTTCCTTCAACTTTTACTGGCCATGTAACCATCATGGTAACATGCTGCTGGGGTTTTGCACCACCCTGTGCTAAGGCAACTCTAAATTGATTTTCGCTGTCCGTTAGCTTCTGCTGCCCAAAGGGCTCTGGAAGTCTGCTAGTTTTTTTTTTCTTTTAAAAAGCTGCAGCTTCTATTACGTTGCATGCAACAGGGATTTAACCTCTTGGCGCAGACTTTTAATATATCATTTAATATATTGCTACTATTTAAAAAAGAATTGAACTTTCTTTAAAATATATATATATATATATATTTATAAAAAATCTGTAACAGCAGCATAGCGGTGCCCCCATATATTACCCACTTGTTTTGCCCCATGTATCCCCTTAGACGCCTTGCTCACTAAATATCGGGGTATCCCTAGAATATCACCTCTACTTTGCAGAAAAACCATGCATAGGAATCCAAGTTGGCATGTTATCCAATTCATGCAAATTGAATAACTGGGGTATTTCAGGGGTTAAATCGTTTTGGGCCACTTATTTCAAAGCTGATTATCACACATGGGGAACCCCTCTACCTCATCCATATGTATTTATCCCGGCACAAAATTGATTTGATCTAAAATCTTTAGTGTTTTTTCAAAGAGGGGGTGATAACCTATCTCGGCATACCTCGATATTTAGTGATGATGCA
The DNA here is from genome assembly GCA_030684275.1 of Acipenser oxyrinchus oxyrinchus. NCBI lineage: Eukaryota > Metazoa > Chordata > Actinopteri > Acipenseriformes > Acipenseridae > Acipenser > Acipenser oxyrinchus. The sequence goes on along the minus strand of CM060257.1, from coordinate 734,038 downwards.
GATTTATTCATATTTTCTTTGTTGTTTTTTTTTTGTTTTTTTAAAGGAGCGATTATTTTTTAAATAGTAGCAATATATTAATTGCGCAAGATGTGTAAATGATTAAAAACACACAGAAAAAGGATACGCTGCTTTGTCAACTATACCGCGAATAAGAAACCAGGAATAAGTAACCAACTTCCAGGTGGTGTCTGACCACAAGCCGTTCATTTCGCAAACTTGATTTCTAATGTGAGCTGAGTATCGTATAGGTGTAGGCGACTGCAGCGAGGCTGTGTAAACAGTATATATTTCCATTTTTGGAATGAAATCCCGAGATAGTGGAGGTGTGTTAAAATATAGATGCAGAACAGCTGGTATTTATCACATGGAAGGCGAAGCACACAAGAGCCGAACTTTAAACAAGACCCTCTGACGGCTAATTTGTTAATGCTGTCATATAAAATAACGATCTCTTTGTTCTCGAGGATAATGCACAAGACTGTATTTAACTTTGAGAGGTAGTTTCCTATCTGCATTTGCTCATAATATTTCCCATGTCTCTTTTTTAAATAATGTGATTGTCTTACACAAAATGCAGAAGAGCGGTACTGTAGCAAATCCATTGTAGTGTATCACAGCGCTACATTACCATCAAAAACCAACGGAACAAGCACACAAGAGTATGCAGTTGTTTGTTTTTGTTGCTGTTGTTGTTTTTTTTGTTTTTTTTTACTTGGTTTATAAAAATAAAAAAAAAATCCCAACGCTATTTACTTCAAATCGTCATTGGCAACAAACAAAACATTCGGAACCGAAAAACGTGCACACTAAAGCTATCAAACCAGAACCAAACACCTCAGACATTACATTTAGGAGCTTGTGTGTAATCTTAGAGAGTAAGCAGCGGGGTTCCAAAACAATACAGCGTTATACACCCCCACATGCTGCTACAACTGTTTAAATTACGTACCGGTCGTTTGTTCTTTTATTTTCATTGTTAACATCCTGACAACTTTTTACACTTATAACTTTAAAGTCTCAAAGCTCTTTTCAAAATGTCCGGGCTAGTGGGGTTTGAGATCTGTCATCAAGTCATGTGTCATAAAAAACACATAACTAGTGCTCTGGCATTTCTGTCCCATACCACTCTGATCATTACTAACTGATCGTTACTACTGTGTTACCACTTTGACAATGTGGGCAATAATACTGGTTTTTTTTCATTTTAGTTTTCTAATTGGTGTTTTTTTTTCCTTTCAGAAGAACGTTTCTGTTTGGAGTAAATAGCTTAGTAGAAGCCAGCCAAATATTTTATAGAAATCTTTATATATATATAATTTCTCCAAACAATAACAATTAATATTCCTCTCTCTCTCTCTCTCTTTTTTTTTTTTTTTTTAGCAATGCAATGATATTTAGATAAAACATTTTAAAATAATGATTTGGGGGCTGGGATAATCCTTGCAATATTTTATGAAAGTAAAATGATTTGCTGTCTGTGGTTTACTTTGCTATTTTTTTTCTATCATACAGTATGAAGGAATACATTTTTTTCATTGTTGGGAACAATAAGGTTGTAACTATGTTTGGAGCGACAGAGCCCTCTCTCAATGTTAATAACGTGGTGGCGCAGATAGCATATTAAATCTTTTCTTTAATGTTCGGCAGGACGGTTCACAGGCCAGCCCCCTACAAGGAATGCAGACAGTAATATAAATGACGGCACAGCAACACAAAGACAGCATTGGTGCCTCCAATGCAATTGATTGTATTTTAATTATTGCTCTCGTTCACTGTTCCAGCCCAGGCTTTACCGACAGCCAACCTTTTATCATCCTGGTCTTAAAGATAATAAACTTTTTGTTTAAGGTAATTACTTAATCTCGACAAACTCCTGCGTTAAGCAGGGCTATTAACTGAGCTGGCAGTAAATCAGAACGCAGCCAGGTGTGTGATTACCCCGAACTGCAATCACTCTTCATGACCTGCGCGAGACCCTTGCAGTCTTAAGTACCCAAATTATACAAACAGCATGCTAACAACAAGCACGACGAGAAGCACAGCAACGCAGTGTTCTCACAGACAGCAGGATGATGCATGGAGGTTATTAGCAGATACCACAACACAGCTGCTGAAAGCAGATAACTTACCACGCGCTCTCGCCACGCGCTCTGCCTCCTTGCGTATTTAAACGATGAGACTGTTCGTCCCGGAGCCTCGCTTACTCCAAGGGGTCCGCACAGCAGATCCTCCTGAATAAGAAAAGAAACAAAAAAAACGTTACAAGAGGAGAACAAATGTAAAAGACAATAATGTGCATGTCGGCTTTGCCTTGTAGTAGTTTATTTCAAATGATACTGTATTTAAAATGTGTTGGCTAATAATTTTGGTAGATAAATAAAGAAATAAATAAAGAAATAAAGACTTCCTCACTGTTACTAAATGACAGATATTAATGTTATTCAAAACACTGAGAGTCAAACTTAAGGAACATACCAAAATGTATCCCTACATTTCTGCTGCTTTTTGGGTTGTATTGTAAATAGCCATGTCAGTTTCTTTGACAGCTTCCATCCCATTGTATTGTTGAGAGTTGGATGGCATGTTTAAAGATCAGCTGTGAATCGCCCAGGAGACAGATCATCAGGGAAGAGCTTAAACTGACCGCAGGCAGGTTTGAACTTGAGCCACCCCTGAGGAGCCTGGCCTGATCCAAACCTAAATGATAAATTATGTACCAACAAATGCTTTCTATAATATTTTAGTTTCCTGAAGGATGTCAGACCAATTAAGCAGTAAAGCTGGAACTCATTTGAATGAAACATCAGAACTTTTAGGAAGCAGGTCCAACTCTGTAAACATGAACAGGAAGACCCTTTAGATACTGGTAGTGAAGATGTAAGCCACCTGGAAGGGCAATGCTGGATAAATATAGTAATGTGACCTCTTTGCTCCTAAATGCTTCGTAGCCAGATGTTATGTATACTATTTAATAAACCACAGGCTGTTGAAAGGGTCTGCCTAATGTATGATACCACATATAAGCACACTGCACTTTAAATATCGGGACACTCTCTGTACTGTAAACTAAGCTGAACCGTTTACATGTAGGCACTTCTTGATCGTGCCAAATTCACAAACAATCTAAATCTGTGGACCAACTCACGCAATAAGTGAACATTCAGAAAGTGTGTCGTTGAACTTTGCAGCTGAAACAGCCCTCCAGGTTTAGTGAGCAACACAGAATGTACCAAAATAAACTGTTTGAGTAACAAAGCAAAGAATAACACACTGAACGGATTGAGCGGCTGTTATCTCAGAGTAGTTTAAATTTTTATTTATGTATTGTCCCGGCCTGTGGGGGGAGCCACTATAGTATTCAGCAGCTCATTTTAAGGGCAATTATCTAAGTAAGTTCAATAGAGATTGTGGTAGAGTAGGGGGAAGATGTGGGCAGGGCAGCGGGTTGTGTAGCAGAGTGTGGAGCTGAGAAGGAGTGGAACGAGTGAGAAAGCTACCGTGTAAATCAAAGTGCGCTGAAAAGCTCTTAACTGCAGTTCCTGTGTCTGGGTTTGTGTTTCTGCCGCCGCCCAGCCTTGATATGTGATAACTTAACTGCAGTTCCTGTGTATGGGTTTGTCTTTCTGTCGCTGCCCAGCCTTGATATGTGATAACTTAACTGTATGCAGTATGTAATACAGCAGAATGGTATGCAGTATGTAATACAGCAGAATGACATGCAGTGTGTAATACAGCAGAATGACATACAGTGTGTAATACAGCAGAATGGTATGCAGTGTGTAATACAGCAGAATGGTATGCAGTGTGTAATACAGCAGAATGACATGCAGTGTGTAATACAGCAGAATGACATGCAGTGTGTAATACAGCAGAATGACATGCAGTGTGTAATACAGCAGAATGACATGCAGTGTGTAATACAGCAGAATGACATGCAGTGTGTAATACAGCAGAATGACATGCAGTGTGTAATACAGCAGAATGGTATGCAGTGTGTAATACAGCAGAATGGTATGCAGTGTGTAATACAGCAGAATGACATGCAGTGTGTAATACAGCAGAATGACATGCAGTGTGTAATACAGCAGAATGGTATGCAGTGTGTAATACAGCAGAATGGTATGCAGTGTGTAATACAGCAGAATGACATGCAGTGTGTAATACAGCAGAATGACATGCAGTGTGTAATACAGCAGAATGGTATGCAGTGTGTAATACAGCAGAATGGTATGCAGTGTGTAATACAGCAGAATGACATGCAGTGTGTAATACAGCAGAATGACATGCAGTGTGTAATACAGCAGAATGGTATGCAGTGTGTAATACAGCAGAATGGTTTGCAGTGTGTAATACAGCAGAATGGTATGCAGTGTGTAATACAGCAGAATGACATGCAGTGTGTAATACAGCAGAATGGTATGCAGTGTGTAATACAGCAGAATGGTTTGCAGTGTGTAATACAGCAGAATGGTATGCAGTGTGTAATACAGCAGAATGACATGCAGTGTGTAATACAGCTTGGTGCTGTCTTGTGCAGGGGTCTTTGTTGAGCACGGGGTGTGTTTAGAGAAAGTCTGTGCAGATTGTATGTTGAGTGGAAGCCCTGAAGCTGAGGGCTTGGTGCTGTCTTGTGCAGGGGTTGGCAGTGATCTGTGTTGTTAGGACAGAAGCCAGCTTATTCCAGTGGAATTTCCTGTCTCGTTTTAATTTCCCTCCTTCATTTTCCAAACTAGACAGAAAAAAGCTTTTTAATTACAGTGCAGAGGGTTAGCGTTTCAGGGTATTATTATTGTTAGTGAGTGCTTCCTCCGAGGATGAGACTTACTTCAGAGTACGAGGTTACACGGCTTTCAGCTGAGTTGGGACATGCAAACCTAATGATGTTTTTTGTTTTTTTTAAAACTGCGGGTTGTTTTTCTTGTATTGTCGTACATTTGGTACTGTCTGCTCTGCACCATCGTGCTTGTTGTATTAAGGGAGCGGGTAATAATACGGTTTTAGTGCGTAGAATCAAAGCCCAGAGGCAACTATGCTTCACCCATCCAGCCCCACAGAACATTTACCTATTCCTGAACCTTTAATAATCCTTTTCTTACTAGTTTTACTTGTACTGTAATTGCACTTTATAAGTATAACAGTTTAGACTAAAAGCCTATGGTTTTGCCACAGAAAAGTAGAGTGTTTTTTGAGAGCCTTCTACCACAGTATTTAAAAAGCAAGATGCTGCACATTAACGTGCACTTATATTAGTGAAAGGAAAGTTTAAGAAGGGGTGTATATTACATTGTAACGTTGCTCCAAAAGCAAAAACATGTTAGTACCTTAACTAAAACAAGTGAGAGCTTGAGCATGACATTCCAGTATTACCCCCGGGGGATTAGTCCTAGTAAATAAGGTAAACGCAGCCCTTGAACTCTCCAGAGCGCTCTGCTTTTGTTCTTCCCATGGCATTGGAACAATAGAGCTGTCTTGGTGATGGAATAAGCCTGCTCTGTCACAGCCTAGCCCTGCCTGCGTTTCATCTGAGCTCTCCTGAGGGGAGCAAGGCAGGAGAATACAGTGCAAACTCTGTCAGGGCACAAAGAGGGGGACGAGAGGGAACACACCCCTGTGAACCAGGACGCAGCAGTCACGAGTGCATCATATTAAAAAGTCAATCCTTACAAATAAAAATAAAAGAAAGCAAAGTTTGTTATTTTCTCTGGCTTACGAACGGCCGTCATGCATTTTGTCGCGTTCAACCCGGGTCAAACTGCATTGACCCACATCCTGAGGTGGGTTGCTGGGACCTGTGTCAACTGGGATAAGACCCAGGTACGTGGTTTCACACTACGCGGGATTGTGACGCGGGTTGCCAGAACCTGGGTCAGGACCCGGGTAGGAGTGCCAGTGTGAAAGGGACTCTAGTTTAGTAAACCCTGCTTCTGTGTTGGATGTGTACAAATGGAAGAATGAAACCTACAAATTCCTTGTGTATTTTTCATAATTTTGTTGGTAAAATGATGAAAAATACCCTAGTATTAATATCAGGTGTGCACGGCTGGATGGGGTCAATATTGCTGACACCTTTAAATGAAATGCCACTGTATTTTGTTGGTACTTTTTAAAAAATGTAAGGGTAGCGATGTCATAATTAAAAAGTAACCAGAGCGAATGAATTCAAACTCAGTTTGGACAGTAAATTCAAGACGAGGAGCTTCTAAAACTTTCCAGAGGTCTTTAATATTTCGAAGGTCGCCACCCTTGGCTCTGCGTGCAGTTCCAGGTTTTCTCAGCCTCTTTCACTCAGTTGTTATTCAGCGCAGTGGTGCATGACTGCAGTGTACGAGAATTCCGATGGTGTTCCAAGCTGATCAGCCCTGTCATGTGGGCATGACCCAGTTCTTGGAGCTCTTTGTCTTAGACCTTCCCTGACCCCTCTCCTCATTATCTCCTCCGATAATTCACCCTGACCATTATTAATGGTGCATTAACTTCAGCCGCGCTTTGAATAAAACTGTTTAGCTTGCACCCTCTCATCCACCCTAAACAGTGGACCATTATACTGGGTGCTTCCCATCACCAGAAAATAAAAAGTCTAAAAAGAGGGCCAACTTGCTTCGGTTCATTTTGAAAAGGAACATTTAAATGTCTGTTAAGGATATACAGATATACAGACATACAGATATACAGATATACAGATATACAGATATACAGACATATAGATATACAGACATATAGATATACAGATATACAGATATACAGACATACAGACATACAGACATACAGATATACAGTCCGCTCATGTATGCTGACTCAACGAGGGCTCTTTGGTCAACAGTTCTACATAGACTGTGAAATAATAATCCTAGTTGTTTTGACACCTGAATTTCCTACTTTGAGGTCGAACTTGTCTCTTTGCATGAGATGCTGAAGGAATTTAATGCAATTCAAAAGTGTGCATGCTGAGTCTTTCCTAAGTAGTGCCTGTACTACAGTTTGTATAGGAAGCATGCTTACATGTTTAAATGTTTAAGTGTTGCTTTAAAAAAAAAATGAGAAAAAAAACAAAGTACATTTTTTTAAATTGCTTAGCAGATATCACAGTAGTACACCACACAAAAGCCCAACTGAGCAAAACGTCTTTTTCATGCATATAAAGCAGTTGTCTGTAGTCTCTACAATTTACAAATACTTTATTTAACCAGAACTGATTTCTAGCTACATATGTAAAGCCAAGCACTGCATTAAAAATACTTCTAAATAAAGACTTTATGTTTTTAATAGAAGAGAAGCATCCAATAGAAATGAAGTCCTCTAATTGGCAAGGACCTGCATAACAGCTTGACTTAGTAACAGGTCCCAATTACTTAGCTGTAAAGCAACTTCAGATAAATACAGCGGCACTTAATTTAAAGGTGTCAGGAATATTGACCAGATCCAGCCCATGCATGGCTGGTATTAATGATGCCCTCACAGCTGAGGAATATGTGGTCCTGGACCACAGGCATGTTGTGCTGTTAGCCATTAGCCATTGTTTACAAGCCATTATTGCATTTGATTATTTTATTAAGAGCACAGCTTGATACCCAAGGCTCGTCCCTTGTTCAAACCTGCAGTTTCCCCTGAAGAGAGGTGCTTTTTTTGGTTTAAGCATATGATAGAGATGCTAGAAAAGGATTTTCCCAATGCTGTCAGTTCTGTTTGCGTTCAGTCTGCAGATTCTTTCTCTCATCTCCCCGAGTTCAAAGGGTGCCTAGCTGCAGGTCTTTGTCAGAAGCCCAGTTGGAGATCTTTTATGTTGGAGATGTAGGGTTTCTTGGGATGACTTTGATTATTTATTTATTCCACTTCTCTTGTGTGATAGTGCCAGTATTTTACACGAAACTGCTCAGCTTGCTCTGAAATTCATGTTGTTTTATTGTAGCGCTTTTTCCTTTGAACCTTTTTTTTGAAAGCCCATTTTTTAACTCTCTCTCTCTCTCTCTCTCTCTCTCTCTCTCTCTCTCTCTCTCTCTCTCTCACTCTCTCTCTCTCCACAGCCCCACACCACATATTCCCAACATTCCACACTCCAATTCCGATTGACATGCGTCACCATGAGGGAAGATATCATTACGAACCGCACTCCATACACGCTATGCACGGGTAAGTCTTCAACCTCTGTTGCATGGAAAAATAATGATCCTCCTGTACAAAGAATCACTTTCTCAAGGGAAACCAACTGCTTTAAATATGGCAAGCATGTGACAGCGCTCTTCTGTTGGGGCTGCGTTGGGTATATTTCTCTTGTTTGATGAGCCCATAAACAAAATATAAAAATGCTATTATTATATTTAATTAAAATATATATATATATATATATATATATATATATATATATATATATATATATATATATATATATATATATATATATATCATCTTTACCAAATAAAATATGATATATGTCAATTATCTCTTGAAATTAAGTCCCCCTGTTTTTAATAAACAAACTGTGACATCTCCCAGTCATTTTGCATGATAACATGCAGGGTTACGATGCAGACTGGGACTATCTTGCTCTACAGCAAGCTCAGGGGTTTTGTACTCAATGTACACATCTTCAGAAAATCTATATGACTGTATTTCACTTTACCTTAATGCTGTACAAACAGAGATTGGACTGTGTTTTTCGGCTTTACTTACCCATTCACCTATTCACAAAGAACTTGAACCAGTTACTGCATAGCTGAATATTGCGATATTACAGCTTGTGTTTTTAGACGCCCCCTCAATGTTTAGGGAATCTTAAAGCGTGTGTTGTTAAATACCCAGTAATGTCAATCCTGCTTGCCAAAATTTGCTGTGTAGTGCTTACTACATGGAAAAGGTAGCAGAGTGCTGATGCCCAATGCACCTTTCTTGCAGGCCACATAGTTGACCCATTTGTTATACAGTAATGTGTGCACAAAGAGAGATGAAGAATCAGGCAAGGGTTAGGGTTAGGGTTAGGGTTAGGATCTGCGTATCAAAGATGCCAGAGACACCTCAAAAGGTTTGTTTCACCCCCGGGCTGCTCGAGCGCTCGTCGGTACTTATCCAGGGCATTTGCTCACTGCAGGCATCACTTTGTAATTCTGGAAAGCTGGCAGTAATGACAGGAAAGACAGAAACCTGAGCTGGCCTTTTTTTAAGCAAGTAAACATAAAAAAGTAACAACAGAACTGGATTGTTTTATATCTGGGAATACATACAATGGTGCAGTGACACTCCCCGAAAGTTATCTGTATTGTTTGTGAATCTACTGTATTTACTTTCTTGAGAAATAGGTTCAACCCCCAAGTTCAGGGTTGTTGAAAAGCAGGAGATTTCCCTGATAGATTCAGTGCTACAGCAGGTTAGAGAGGTCTAAGGCAGTATTGGTACAGACGGTTAGAGAGGTCTAAGGCAGTATTGGTACAGCAGGTTAGAGAGGTCTAAGGCAGTATTGGTACAGCAGGTTAGAGAGGTCTAAGGCAGTATTGATACAGCAGGTTAGAGAGGTCTAAGGCAGTATTGGTAGAGCAGGTTAGAGAGGTCTAAGGCAGTATTGGTACAGCAGGTTAGAGAGGTCTAAGGCAGTATTGGTACAGCAGGTTAGAGAGGTCTAAGGCAGTATTGGTACAGCAGGTTAGAGAGGTCTAAGGCAGTATTGGTACAGCAGGTTAGAGAGGTCTAAGGCAGTATTGGTAGAGCAGGTTAGAGAGGTCTAAGGCAGTATTGGTACAGCAGGTTAGAGAGGTCTAAGGCAGTATTGGTACAGCAGGTTAGAGAGGTCTAAGGCAGTATTGGTAGAGCAGGTTAGAGAGGTCTAAGGCAGTATTGGTACAGCAGGTTAGAGTGGTCTAAGGCAGTATTGGTTCTGAAGTAGAACTACAAGAAACAAAGTCAAAGAGAGATGTTTCGTCTAGTTCCTTATACAGTGTGATTGGTTCAGGATCGGTTCTGCAATATTCTGGAGCTTGGCCACCCTAAGTTGGGAATACAAGCTCTTTAGGAGCAGACACCAAGCCTAATTTTTCAGCAAAATCGATACAATTGTGGAAATTGTGCTGTTACATTTAAATTCACAGATTCAATGTTGATACATTTCTTGGAGCCGGGCAAAAGCAAGGCTATTCATCAACAAGGCTGGAAGAAAATTCTGTCTCTGTGCTTGGGCTTGTTGATTAATGTGATTTGATCTTGACAGAGGACCCCTAATTCATCAAGGCCTTGATCTAGCTGTCTTTTCCGCTGCCTGTGCCAAATGTATCTAATTACAACAACATTGCACAGCAAATTAAGTGCAGTGTCATTTGTTGTGAGGCAGGGAGCTTTATTATCCGCTCGCAGCTTCATGTCAAAGGTTTGCTTTTTGATTGCTAAACATGACATCTCCATACATCCCCCTTTATCATTGTTTGCATATACCATAATGAGAGCTGGGGTTATTTTGTCATAGCTGTCATAAGAGAAGCAGCGGAGTACTTGTTCTGTGAGCCTTGCAGCGTGCACGCAGGACAGCTATTTTATAACTGCAGGGATGACAGCAGACCCCAGATCTAAGAAGAGATCTGAGCGCAATACTTATTATGAATAATCCCACCCTGAGACTAAGAGTGAAGGCTGACATGAAGGCTGAAAAGGGGAAAAAAACCCCATCAAATCAGTGCCCGCATCTAAACAGACCACGGTAGATCTGCATGGTAATTTTACACTTTGCCAAGCATTTATTGTTCTCTTTACCATACTGTGCTGTTCTCTGATCAAGCATTTAACGTATACTGTGCAGTGATTTGACCATGAGTCTGCATGCTTTACCACAGGTTAACTATGCTTTAATGTATTTTCGTACCATATTAAACCTGCATAAGCTAATATCCAAAGGGAAATGCTTAACCGTCACTCCTGGTCCTGCACTGCTTTCAGACTGTAACCAAGAAGCTTTTTTGCAAAGCGCTTCTGCACTCTGCTTCTTGATCAGTGGGATCTATGAAATGGAGTGGTGCGCCCAGTCCCAGTGTCCATGGTTTTTGCTAAGCTAGTTGGATTTTATCCTAGTGTGCAGACTGCAGAGCACAGATTGAAGACTGAAGTCTAGACTCTGCCCAGCTCCAGCCAGGGATCACGCCCATGACCTCCGTATTCTAACCACAGTGCCAGCTTATAGATACTTGAACTGCACGTGTCACTCAGAGAAAACTGATAGCAGTGCAAAACCAGCCTCCATATGCAAAAGAAATTACATGATTGGAAAAGGAAAGGAGAAGCCACAGTATTGGGAATGGTAGGAGCATGCTTTTTTTGGTGCTTATTGTTTGATTCCTGTTTCATTTGATCTCAAAGATTTTGAATGTCATTTTTTTTAACTGCATTTTTGTAAAACCTCACATTTATGCCGCTTTTTCCAAAGAGACACACTCTATATATTGTTTTTATATTGGGTAATTATGAACAGAAGCACATCTCCATCACTGAAGATAACAATCTCAATACAAGAAGTGTGTCGGGGGACCTGTACAATAAACCCAGTCAGCAGTTTAATACTACTACACTGGGTCAAATCTAACTTATTCAGTTCAGTTTAAAATAGATAAATCCCACCCAATTACCATTTTAACTGAGAGAAAAATAATTTAAAAAGTAGCAACATATCAGTGCCGGAAATGCATGTTTTTTTTGCTTGTTTGTTTCAGAATGATTTCCTGATGATTAATGTTAGTTTTCCTCGATGTCTTCTTGTTTAATAACAGCGCTGGGTTGGGCAGCAGCAGGGCTTCATGAAATTGCCAGCTCAGGATCACAGTAAACACTGCAGTCAAGGAAAAAAGAACATTTTTTCAAAATGTCAGGAATATAGGACTGTGTTGTGTAATTCCTGTGAATAAACTGTGTGCTTGTGGATCCGGTGTTGCACTCTACTTCTGATAACATTACTGCAGTACTGGAGCTGTACACAGAGCTCAGAACATTGTTTACAGTAATCGCAGCTGTGTGTTCTGATTACAGGAAAAGAACCACAGTTAAAGAGTGTTTTTAACATTTCTCTTCTGGCAAACTGCTTCTATTTTCAAAAGCAAGTTTAGTGTTTCCCTCTCTTTCTGTGGTGGTGTTTGGGTTATAGCTTACTGGGAGAAAACCCCCAACTTAACCCTTTCAGTCCTGAATTATTTTAGTCAAGCTGAATAATGCGAAGTTAAGTTATATACTTAAAGGAACCCCTTTATTGAGTATACATGAGAACAGGACACAATTATTATTGTTTTAACATATAATTATCCATTACCTCAGACTGGGACCTAGGAGTCCAGTGGGGGTCCATCGTGCTTTCCGACAAATATTAAAATGTTAAGCCATTTCAAACCCTATGTGCTCAATCCGTGTACAGTACCTGTTTCTTCAACATGTTTCAGAGATGCTGTACAGTCTGTTTCTTCAACATGTTTCAGAGATGCTGTACAGTACCTGTTTCTTCAACATGTTTCAGAGATGCTGTACAGTCTGTTTCTTCAACATGTTTCAGAGATGCTGTACAGTACCTGTTTCTTCAACGTGTTTCAGAGATGCTGTACAGTACCTGTTTCTTCAACATGTTTCAGAGATGCTGTACAGTCTGTTTCTTCAACATGTTTCAGAGATGCTGTACAGTCTGTTTCTTCAACGTGTTTCAGAGATGCTGTACAGTCTGTTTCTTCAACGTGTTTCAGAGATGCTGTACAGTACCTGTTTCTTCAACATGTCTCAGAGATGCTGTACAGTATGTGTTTCTTCAACATGTTTCAGAGGTGCGTACAGTACGTGTTTCTTCAACATGTTTCAGAGATGCTGTACAGTCTGTTTCTTCAACGTGTTTCAGAGATGCTGTACAGTACGTGTTTCTTCAACATGTTTCAGAGATGCTGTACAGTACGTGTTTCTTCAACATGTTTCAGAGGTGCGTACAGTACGTGTTTCTTCAACATGTTTCAGAGATGCTGTACAGTCTGTTTCTTCAACGTGTTTCAGAGATGCTGTACAGTACGTGTTTCTTCAACATGTTTCAGAGGTGCTGTACAGTACGTGTTTCTTCAACATATTTCAGAGATGCTGTACAGTACGTGTTTCTTCAACATGTTTCAGAGGTGCGTACAGTACGTGTTTCTTCAACATGTTTCAGAGATGCTGTACAGTACGTGTTTCTTCAACATGTTTCAGAGGTGCGTACAGTACGTGTTTCTTCAACATGTTTCAGAGATGCTGTACAGTACGTGTTTCTTCAACATGTTTCAGAGATGCTGTACAGTACATGTTTCTTCAACATGTCTCAGAGATGCTGTACAGTCTGTTTCTTCAACGTGTTTCAGAGATGTTGTACAGCCTGATAATAAGTGGAGTTGTCATTTTTAAATAAACTGTCTCCCCCCATTTCTATGCCTCCTCTGGTGTTTTGGTGTTTTGAGTATTAAAGTGAAGTGGGGTGTGCTGCAGAGCCACCCCAGGTTAATCTCTGAGAGTCACTGTGGTTGGGATTGGCCCAGAGAGCTTTTCAACAGCACTTCCTAAACCGAGGTTTCTTCTGCCTGTCAGACACGAAAGATCAAACAAAGGAACCATTCTTTCCAACTACCATCTTTTGAAGTTTCAAAATGATCAATTTTACAACCAGTAAGTTCTTGCATATTAGTAAAAAGATATAGGTGTTTGTGGCAAAGTGCCCCCCCTGTGTGTATTTTGTGTTACGTGTTGTGTGTAAATGTTGGTGTATAGTCATTGGTACACGGGATATAAGCGGGTCTGTGTTTCACATGTATTTAAAAATGTAGGTTTGTATTTAGGCACGAGGATGGCACAAATCACTTTCACGTGCTGGTTAAAATGTAATGTGTGGTCACGGGAGTACACTTAATTAATTCACGTGCAGTTGTACCGAGATTCCAATTGAATGATTGACTAGCAATCGAGTCTCGGTACAACTGCATAAAAGCTGCATGTTTTCACTCACTCGGGGTTGGGTGTTCGTGAGTGGAGAACGGGTGAGAGAGAGAGAGAGATAGGAAATATATAGAACAATTGCTATCGCGTGCTGGTAGGACCAGCACGGTACTTGTTTTATTATTTACTCACCGTGTTTGTGTGTCTGTCCGTCCACCGTTTGTTTAGTGTTAGTCCGTTTTTGTTTATCTATTTATTTTGGCGTAAGTGCCGTGTCCTGTTTTTGTGTGTTTGTTGTTACAACCGTTTATTTTTCTGTTTGATTATTAAACGCTGAGCGCGATCACGCGCTCAGCTTCACCAAAAACCCCAAGTCTCTGTCTGTACTGTGTTTCCTGGCTCTGCCGTGACGTCACCGCTCAGTCGTCTTTGTCACACGTGGTGTCAGAACCGGGAAAACAGCGCCTCCAGGACTCAGGCCAGAGCGGGAACCGCAGTTTTTTTTTTTTGAAAAAGAGGAGGAAGAAGGATGGGAAGAAAGAGGAGGATGAGAAGGCAGCAGTCCCAACATCAGCCGGAGGAACAGCAGCCCGGGTGTTACTGCTGCGCTAAGCCTGGGCATTCCAGCACCAACTGCCCCTGGTACCCCCTCGGACAGCTACCCCAGCTATGCCCCATCTGCGGAGGTAAGCACTACGTGGCCCGCTGCCCTGTCCAGGAGAGGGAGGAGCAGGGATCGCTTCAGTCTCCACCACCAGCAGGGGGAGGTAGACTGCTGCTCCCACTGCCCCAACAACAGCGGCAACAACAGCAACCACAGCAGCTGAACAAGAGGTGGTGGTCCCGGGTGCCAACTAAGTTTGGACCCCCGGACTGGGCAGCTGAACAGGAGCAGTGGAGGAAGGAGGGGCTCCCATGTGCGGCCTGTCTCGAGTTTGGGCACGTCAGGGAGGACTGCCCTTACGGGGATCCCCAGTTTGAAGAGGCGTGGAACCAGGGTCGAGTGGGGGATGCTGCAGAGTGGTTCTGGGCAGTGGACCAGACCCGGCCATCTCCAGCACCCAAGAGGGAGGAGCCCGAACGTCCCTACGCCTGAGTGGGAGGAGCCCGAACGTCCCTACGCCTGAGTGGGAGGAGCCCGAACGTCCCTACGCCTGAATGGGAGGAGCCCGAACGTCCTACGCCTGAATGGGAGGAGTCGGTGCGTCCACAGCCCAAGAGGGAGGAGTCGGTGCGTCCACAGCCCAAGAGGGAGGAGTCGGTGCATCCACGGCCAAAAAAAGGGAAGGTAGAGCGTCCACAGCCCCAGTCTCCACCAGCAGAGGGTGAATTCCTGCTGGGTCCACCTCCATTGCCATGGGAGGACTGCTTGCAGCTCCCACCTCCACCAGCAGAGGGTGAATTCCTGCTGGTCCCGCCTTCGCCACCTCCATCGGCAGGAGCAGAGCAGCAGGAGCTGTCTCTGCCTCCGCCACCTCCACCGCCAGGAGCAGAGCAGCAGGAGCTGCCTCTGCCTCCTCCACCAGCAGAGGGTGCATGCCTGCTGGGTCCCTGTCCACCAGCAGAGGGTGAATGCCTGCTGGGTCCCTGTCCACCAGCAGAGGGTGAATGCCTGCTGGGTCCCTGTCCACCAGCAGATGGTGAACGCCTGCTGATCTCCCCTTCCGAGGCAGAGCCGCACCAGTCCCCTGCAAGAGAGGGAGGGCCGCACCAGTCCCCTGAAACAAGGGTAGACTACACGCTGCTCCCACCTCCGCCGCCAGGAGACTACACGCCGCTCCCACCTCCACTGGCAGGAGCAGAGCAGCAGGAGCTGCCTCTGCCTCCGCCACTTTCACCGGCAGGAGACTACACGCCTCCGCCACCTCCATCGGCAGGAGCAGAGCAGCAGGAGCTGCCTCTGCCTCTGCCACCTCCATCGGCAGGAGCAGAGCAGCAGGAGCTGCCTCTGCCTCCGCCAACCCCACCAGCAGAGGATGAATGCCTGCTGGTATCACTTCCCCCACCAGCAGAGGATGAATGCCTGCTGGTATCACTTCCCCCACCAGCAGAGGAGGAATGCCTGCTGGTATTACTTCCCCCACCAGCAGAGGAGGAATGCCTGCTGGTAACACTTCCCCACCAGCAGAGGATGAATGCCTGCTGGTATCACTTCCCCACCAGCAGAGGAGGAATGCCTGCTGGTATCACTTTCCCCACCAGCAGAGGAGGAATGTCTGCTGGTAACACTTCCCAACCAGCAGAGGATGAATGCCTGCTGGTAACACTTCCCAACCAGCAGAGGATGAATGCCTGCTGGTATCACTTCCCCACCGTCACAAGGAGAGGAGCAGGAGCTGCCTCTCCCTTCACCAGAAAAACCAGGACTAGATGCTGGCGGTCCTCAGCAGCCCTTGCATAGGCTGCTGAGGAAAGCATGGGAAGAACCGCCCGGCCGCAGTGGCCGAGAAGAGGGCCAAAACCCGCACCCCAGCTTGTCCTGACTCCCTGCCTTGCTACGCCCAAGGATGCCTGCCTTGCTACGCCAAGGATGCCTGCCTTGCTTCGCCCAAGGATGCCTGCCTTGCTTCGCCCAAGGATGCCTGCCTCGCCGCCCAAGGATGCCTGCCTCGCCGCCCAAGGATGCCTGCCTCGCTCGCCCAAGGTTGCCTGCCTCGCTCGCCAAGGATGCTTGCCTTGCATCGCCTGGGGTTGCCAGCCGCTCCGCATCGCCTGGGGTTGCCAGCCGCTCCGCATCGCCTGGGGTTGCCAGCCGCTCCGCATCGCCTGGGGTTGCCAGCCGCTCCGCATCGCCTGGGGTTGCCAGCCGCTCCGCGATCGCCTGGGGCTGCCTGTCGCTCCGCGACGCCTGGGGCTGCCTTTGCTCCACACAGGGTACAGGGTGCGAGGGAGAAGTGGAGCTCCCGCTGCCGCCTCTATGGCCAGGGGCTCCCCTCCCGAGTTCGCTTCCCGAGGGTCCGCTGCTGCTGCCGTCGCCTCCCGAGGGTCCGCTGCTGCTGCCGTCGCCTCCCGAGGGTCCGCTGCTGCTGCCGTCGCCTCCCGAGGGTCCGCTGCTGCTGCCGTCGCCTCCCGAGGGTCCGCTGCTGCTGCCGTCGCCTGGGGTCGCCAGGGATCCTGCTTCGCCTGGGGTCGCCAGGGATCCTGCTTCGCCTGGGGTCGCCAGGGATCCTGCTTCGCCTGGGGTCGCCGAGGATCCTGCTTCGCCTGGGGTCGCCAGGGATCCTGCTTCGCCTGGGGTCGCCAGGGATCCTGCTTCGCCTGGGGTCGCCAGGGATCCTGCTTCGCCTGGGGTCGCCAGGGATCCTGCTTCGCCTGGGGTCGCTACACTGTGGTCGGAGCCCCACGGAGGGGAGCTGCCAGCCATGAAGAAGGGGGAGGTCAGGAGACCAGCTCCCCAGCCGCACTTTCGCGGCCGGAGATCGTGTGGTCGGAGCCCCACGGAGGGGAACTGCCGGCCATGAAGAGGAGGGGAGGTCAGGAGACCAGCTTCCCCGCAGCAGTTTCGCTGCCGGAGATTGGGTGGCCGGAGCCCCACGGAGGGGAACTGCCGGCCATGAAGAAGGGGGAGGTCAGGAGACCAGCTCCCCTAGCTGCACTTTCGCTGGCAGGAGATAGTGTGGTTGAAGCCCGGAAGAGGGAGCTGCCAGCCACGAAGAATTGGGGGTGCCAGACATTCCACCATGGCCACCCCCAGAAACAACTTGCTTCCCCTCTTCCGGGACTTTGGGACTGAGGGGGAGGTGGCCATTGAGGCCATGTGTGCTTTGCACAAGGGGGTATATGTGGCAAAGTGCCCCCTGTGTGTATTTTGTGTTACGTGTTGTGTGTAAATGTTGGTGTATAGTCATTGGTACACGGGATATAAGCGGGTCTGTGTTTCACATGTATTTAAAAATGTAGGTTTGTATTTAGGCACGAGGATGGCACAAATCACTTTCACGTGCTGGTTAAAATGTAATGTGTGGTCACGGGAGTACACTTAATTAATTCACGTGCAGTTGTACCGAGATTCCAATTGAATGATTGACTAGCAATCGAGTCTCGGTACAACTGCATAAAAGCTGCATGTTTTCACTCACTCGGGGTTGGGTGTTCGAGAGTGGAGAACGGGTGAGAGAGAGAGAGAGATAGGAAATATATAGAACAATTGCTATCGCGTGCTGGTAGGACCAGCACGGTACTTGTTTTATTATTTACTCACCGTGTTTGTGTGTCTGTCCGTCCACCGTTTGTTTAGTGTTAGTCCGTTTTTGTTTATCTATTTATTTTGGCGTAAGTGCCGTGTCCTGTTTTTGTGTGTTTGTTGTTACAACCGTTTATTTTTCTGTTTGATTATTAAACGCTGAGCGCGATCACGCGCTCAGCTTCACCAAAAACCCCAAGTCTCTGTCTGTACTGTGTTTCCTGGCTCTGCCGTGACGTCACCGCTCAGTCGTCTTTGTCACAGTGTTGCTTTTGCATTGCTTAACCAAAATCCTTATTATTTACAAAAATCTCCAGCCAGCACTAGGGTGAAGGTAGCAGCTTTTTTTTTTTAGCAAATATTTGCTCTCAGGTTTGGTTAACCAGCAATGCCCTCTAAAACACGTTGCTTGTCACTTTATAGGCAATATGAAACTTACTGAGGCAAAAAATAACTTTGTAAATGAATGTAGAGTAAGTGACCTACATGTCCCCTGATAATGATACTGTATAAATAATGCATTACAGGTATCAGAACAATGGAAGTCACTTTGGCACAGTATGCTAAACACCTAACTTAGAGTTTCATCAATTTAGTGCCAGTGGCTCCCAAGACAGAGGAGGTAAGTATGGGCGTCTCCGTTATATCTCCAACACTGGGAATATACACCGCTTACAGGAGATAATGATGCAGTAGTCATCTTTCTATAGAGAGATACTGTGCCCGCTGTTTCTGATACAGACATGAAAGTTTCCCCTTAGGCTCTTTTACAGACACATGTCCACTCTATTCCATTGCAGACCGTAGACGGGAGCTCCCAGGGGCGGCGCACAATTGTCCGAGCGCCGCCCAGGGGGGGAAAGCTTAGGTCTTAGGTTGTGGGCTTGCCTGTAAGCTGCCCAGAGCTGCGTTGTCCTCCAACGCTGTAGCTCTGAGGTGGCTGGATGGTGATCCTGCAGTGTGTAAAGAAGCGGGTGGTAGCGATGAGCTGAGCCTAAAAATAATTGGACATTCTAAATTGGGAGAAAATAATACAATAATTGGCGACTACTAAATTAAAAAAAAAAAAAGAAAGAAGTAAACAAAAGATGACTGAGCTCCGCTGCCAGGAACATGATCGTCTGGGAACAAGGCAAGAGCCCGACCTGGAGAACACAGACGCTTGGAATGACTGAGGGTCTGGAGAGATGGCTTCTGTTCACAGTTCTGTGAGCCTCAGCTGTGCCACACCTCACACTCAAACAGAAACACCCACCAGCTCCTCCAGTAGCTGTTATAGCACACCTAAAATAAGCCCAGAAGGAAACTGAAGGACATGTTAAATGCGCAGGCTTCACTCGTTAACAGCGGATGGTGATTCGTTGTTAATTAGTCAATTGCTTCCACAATGCCCTGCTGTGTCTTGCTGTCTGTTCTTATATTGGAAGTTGGTGGGGCTAGCGTGAGATATACTGGGGTGTGGGTATTTTTAGTTGCCAGACCCCATTTATTTGGTTATTTATCTCCCCTCCAGAGACAGGCCACTAGCAGCTAGGGGGGGATTCAATAAAAATTGCAGCACCCCACATTCTGGCCTGTGTTATTACTCTGTTTTATGGCGCTGTTTAATCCAGCTTCCAACTCATCACTGCGTTAGCATTCTATAAGCCCATAAACACACATAAAGTGACAATGTAAACTTTAATTGAGTGTTATCATAGAATAGGGAAATAACATCAGTAGTACTGTATTTTCTTTCCTCCCATAGAAGTAAATATAAGTGTGTCAGGCTGAGGTCTGTGGGTATGATGTATAGTTCAAGAGTAGGTCCAGCGATGTACAGTAGTATGCCATGGGTAGCTACAGTTTACCCGTATAGTAAATCTATCATGTTCACTTTATCTTATAGGTTTACAGTTTACAGATGTCACCGAGTTGTATTATGCTGTGTCTGTGGGAAAATGGGCACTTTGAGCTTCTGTTATTAGATATATTTGTAGCAGACAGCGATGACATAGCAAGATAGACTTATGGATTTGTGGTTAACATGGTGAAATGATGGAAGCTGTTGTAAAGACAGATGCTGATTAAGAGAGATGTATCCCAGTTTCCCAGCTCCAAGCCAAACTCTGGATGTGTGTGATCCTCTTAATAGAACATGTTCAAGTACATCCTGCACAATCATTCTACCCCCCCCAGTACATCCTGTACAATCATTCTACCCCCCCAGTACATCCTGTACAATCGTTTGCCTGCCTAACCCACGGGAGTGCCGGAACAATGCAACGTTCCCTCCAGAATCCCTAGTGAAGACCGGCCACTTCACACAGCCAGGACATGAACCTGGGCTCTCCTGACTGTATGACTCCCCCTGCACACCACACAGCCAGGACGCTGCCCTGCGTTCCCCTGACTGTATGACTCCCCCTGCACACCACACAGCGGGGACGCTGCCCTGCATTCCCCTGACTGTATGACTCCCCCTGCACACCACACAGCCAGGACATGAACCTGCGCTCCCATGACTATATGACAGCCTGCATGGTCGTGCTTTTACCAGGCGAGCCACTCGGGGACCATACCTCGCAAATCTTTGCAATGCTTGCCTTTGCTTTACGATGCTTTCACTATGCGTTATTACACTTTGATGTGCTTTTACTACAGGAAACATTTATAAGGGATAGGGTTGAGTCTCTGAAAGCAATACATGACTCAATCTAATTCGACTCCACCTGTAGTCCCTTCATATACATATTTTAAATACCCAACCCAGAAAGCTACTGTAGAGCACAGTCTAACAAGACCATGTCTTAAACCAGCTGCTTATTTCCTGTTTGAAAATACTCCTGACATCATTACATCTACAGGAGGTTACAATGAATGCATCCATTTATTAAATACAATAGCTTCTGCCCTACAGCATGATTCCTTAGATTTAAGATTCAGGTAACATTTTCCATACCTTGTCCCCAGCACACACACCCTTTGTGCCCATAAGAAACTGAGTTTGTTTGTAGCGGTAAACAGAAAATGTACTGTTTATTTATTAGATGGGGCAACAATACCACTTTTGTCTCGGTTCACCTTTAAAAAGAAAAAGAAATTCAGCACATGTTTTTGTAATGAATGCAAATCCACTTGACTTGCTTGCCAGTAGTGAAAACTTGAAACAGGAATTAGAATAAGAAGATGCACAAAGCACTTGCTGGTATTACTGAAAGTATGCCTACAGCATCAAGATAATAATAATATTGGGTTACCAGCATGCTAAAACTAGCAGGGCTGCTTCCCCAAAGAGAAAGCATGACAGCAGAGGTGAATACACACTTTTTGTATATTATTCACTTTTTATTTTTTATTTTTTTATAAATTTAGTCGTTGCCAATTATTTTTATTATTTTCTCCCAATTTGGAATGGCCAATTATTTTATTATGCTCTGCCCTGCACTGACTCGGGAGGGCGAAGATGAACACACACTGTCCTCCGAAGCGTGTGCCGTCAGCCGACCGCTTTTTTTTCACACTGCGGACTCACCATGCAGCCACCCAAGAGCTACAGCGTCTGAGGACAATGCAGCTCTCGGGCAGCTTACAGGCAAGCCCTGGCGCCGCCAGACTACAGGGGTCATTGGTGCGTGGGAGCTCCGTCCTCGGTCGGCAAAGGAATAGCCTGGACTCGAACTCGATATTATTCACTTTTAAAAATAATGTGAAATAAATAGGGAAGTGAGGAAGGGACTGTACCAGACTGTTTGTGTGATATTCCCCGTTGGGATTTCTGCATGGACTGGTTTAAAGTCTGGATGCATGTGTTATCTGTCTTTGAATATAATAACACTGGGGTGGAATTCCATGCACATAGAAGCGTAAATTAGCTTCAATGAATGGTTTGTACGGAACTGTGACCACGTGTGAACAGGATCTAAGGGTATCACATATAGAGCCATTTATGAGTGGGTGTGTTGAGTTTGATGACAGTAAGGAGTTTATGAGCGGGTGTGTTGAGTTTATGAGCGAGTGTGTTGAGTTTTAATATATAACTCTGTTTCTGCTGCTCTAAACTGGGGAGTGGAGGGGAAACTGGTAAGATCCCTTTACTGGAATGTAGTCACAACAAGCAGATAGCTGAAACAAAGTAAAGAAGACACAGCAATGTAGCGTACATCTCCCGGCTACGCATCACGTCACATGCCATCAGGTGCTTCTTGGTTGGGCAAAAGATGCTTAATCCGTCCGAACAGCCTTGCATGTAAAGAAGCATCGGTGTGTGGATCAGCATGAGCGTGCCTTTAATCCTCAGCATTACAACAGTCTCCGGCCGTGTCAAAAGCTATTTGAAAGTGAATCAGTGCTTGATGACTGATTCAGCAGGCTTGGATAAACATCATTGAGGAACCACAGCCTGGGGAACAGGGATCTTTGATTTCAATCTGCTGTTATTTTCATTTACACATTACACCACCTCCTTGTTCTGTTACTTATGCCAGTGGTTTCATTATCATTTTTTTCAGTAACTTAATTTTAGGGCCTTGCCTGAGATCCTACTTGTGATGGATATGCATGCCTTGGAAACATGCCACTGGATGCAAGCAGACCTGCCCAGACCCAAAGTCTGCCACAGCTATGCAATACTGTCTGTGTTCTGTGCCATGTTTGCTCACCTTAAATGAGCTGAAAAACCTGGATTAACACTACAACACATATAAAACAGTCACGTTAGATTTGTTTTACGAATTCAACACAGGATATTGAGATTAATCACTTCTTGTTACAGGGCCATAATGGGAAACAAGACATTGTTTCCTATAGATCCCAAAATGTTTAATATGCAGTCCTACTCGGAAGAGCGGCAATCGGATCTGACTTTCCCTTCCAGATCCTTGCAAAAGAAAATCCACATTTACAACTTTCAACTTTCAATGCGCCAGGTTAAAATCTATTTCAATTAAAGGGGAGGAGAATCAAGTGTTCCATTTAATGTGTGCATATATCTACTGTGTACATATATGCAATGTGGCATCTCTTTACCTGTAGAGACATTTTACACACCTCGACTGCAGCCCCATATTTACATTGATACATAATTATAAAACGAAACATACAATTTAAAATGACACAAAGCTGATCAGAAGTGACTTGCCAATCTGTTATAGAAAAGTGATGCTATTGTGCCACAAATGATGCTATGGGCACTTAGTAAAAGACTGTGATGCCTTCCCACCTCACCCCAGTGTGCTACATGTTAACCTGTATATCTCAGTTCATTGTCTAGTCTTTTTACCCTTTCTGTTTGATCTGCAGCCCTCCTGGATTAACTGGTAGCCCTGTCATCTCTGACATCTCTCTCATTCGACTGTCCCCCCACCCTGCCACCGCGGGGGAGTCCCCTTTCAACGCTCCTCACCACTACGTCAGCCCCCACATGGAGAACTACCTCCGCTCTGTGCACGGCAGCCCCACACTCTCCATGATCTCAGCAGCCCGAGGCCTGAGCCCAGCAGAGGGTGAGTAATGCACAGCCTCCTTGAGAGTTCTCGAGAAGGGGCTGCAGACGTTTCAAGTGCAGCAGGACAATGACCAGGACTGGAGCAGATTAGCCTCTCAGGCAATAAAACAGGAAAGCTTTATTTGAACCTGATGTATGTAGCATGCTTGAGGTTGCCCCCTTTGCAATCCTTTAATGAGAGCTATGGTGTGCAGCCCACTTCTGTAGAACTTTATTGCAGCTTCACATATTATTATTATTATTATTTGTTTATTTAGCAGACGCCTTTATCCAAGGCGACTTACAGAGACTAGGGTGTGTGAACTATGCATCAGCTGCAGAGTCACTTACAATTACATCTCACCCGAAAGACGGAACACAAGGAGGTTAAGTGACTTGCTCAGGGTCACACAATGAGTCAGTGGCTGAGGTGGGATTTGAACCGGGGTCTCCTGATTATAAGCCCTTTTCTTTAACCACTGGACCACACTGCCTCCTATACGTTAGGTTAACGCTGCCACCCAAGTTTGTGATGTTTTACAATGGTCTTTGTCTGCTCTTGCTGTGTGCTACCAGTGCGCTATTTTAACATGGCTGTTTTGCCAGTGGAAACAGGAGTTCTCTGGATTGTGCTCAGGGTGATGACAACTTCTTCGTTGTAGCTATATTACTATAACAGGTTCAGACCGAGAGCCAGAATGGGAAATAAATCACCTTTTTATAGTCTGTCAACAGTAGAGCACCTGAGCTTTTAAAGTTGCATAAGCAATGCAGAGTAGATCTTACTGGACATAAAACTGTCTGAGGAAAATAAACATAACTGGAGAAGTCCCACCGACTTTATAAAAAAATAAAATAAATAAACAACAACAAATTCAAATGAGCACAAAATGCAATCATGGCTCCAGCTTCATCTTCAGCCCTGGCTGACCCGTGACTTCAGAATACTGTAGACATGTTTCGATTTGCAGCAAAGAAATGTTTTACAGAACCCTGGACTATTGGTGCAACAAAACCTTGGCCTTACACACGCCACTAGTGTGTGTTGAATCCATGAAGCTCAGCAGCACTGCATCCCCTCTGCTTTGTCATACCCTCCCCTAACCTAAACCAAAAGGGAATGAACCTGGACACATTAACAGCTCCAAACCTCTGAGGATCTTGGAGAGGTATTTCCTGTGAGAATGATAGAGCTTGGGGGAGGGTTAGAATTCAGCCTTTGAAATTAGAATGTGTCAGTTTGGGCCTCTCAGTTGGAGCTGAACAAGAAAGCAGATTGTAAGAAGTGCTCAGAAAGCATGGAGGCTGCTCTTCCCCCCAAGCCCAATCCCTTGCTAGCACACTGTTAGCCCAGGACAGGACCGGATTGTTCTTTTGAATGGTCCCTGGGTTTTTAGCTGCTTCACTTTGGTAGCGTGTGGGTAAGTTTTAACCATTACGTTGTGCTCTGGGGTGTGTGGTTATGTTTTTTCTATCAGAACGGTTGCTTTTCACATGCTCTATGTGACCTGGAGTACGATTGCAGCCAGCTGTAGTGGTTGTCTGGCAATCGTTTTTAAGAAACCAGCCTCTGAACGGTCCTGGCAGTTTATAGTATAAATAGCAGCCAATGTCTGGCAAACAAGTTGAATTTTTCTTATCATGTTACTGCAGGAGAACTTAGTTTTAAGAATGTTCTTTTGTTTAGAGAGTAATAGATTCCAAATGCAGTCCAGGCATATTATAAACCCATCTGCGATGACTGCTACAGAAAGTGTAATAAAGAGATTCATGTTTCACTAGGACTGGGTTTGGGGTTATCTGCTGGTTTCAGGCATATTATGCAATTAGCTGATCAAAAGTGGTTACTTGGTACATGTAGGAAAAATCTGGATATTATGAAGTTGAAAAAAATGCCTGTTTTAATTTGTATAACTTGTAATTTTCTTTGAAACAAGTACAGCAAATAGTGGTAAAAACAAAACAAACATCAGGCTGCACAGAAACAAAATGAGGCACCGAAATGTTAAACAGAAACAGAAATGAAACTCAGTGGACCAAGTGACTCAGGCCATATAAAACAAATTCATGTCTAATCCTTATTGCCTCTGACACTTTTAACCCTGGTTTAATGGGTGCAGATGTTAACACTGTTACATCATTATTACTGCACAGGATATCGATCCTTCCCACTGTCAGTTCGGTTTGTGCACTGGAAAAACAATTCAGGGGAGTTGGGTTTGTTTATAAGTTTGAGGAAACAGAGGAATGCAGAGGCCCCAGCTCGGCTCTCTTTTGTCCACACAAACACGCCCAAACCAACGTCATTCAATGCCCTACGAAATCCCATCTGGGGGAGCAGAGGAGGCCCTGTACACCAGTGCAGCAGTCTCACCACACACAGCCTCACAAGGGGCTGTTAACCAGCTAGGAATACAGTTTGATTTGTTTTCTCACTTTCTTCTGTTCCCCTGCAGTTACGCATGAGCACTTGAAGGAGAGAGGGCTTTTCAGCCTGCCCCCTCCGCCCCCTGGAGCTACCCCTGCTGAGTACTATCACCAAATGGCACTGATGGCCAGCCACCGCAGCCCCTATGGGGACCTCCTGATGCAGAGCGGGGCAGCGGCAGCGATGGCTGCACACCTCCCAGACTACATCAACCCCGTGGATGGTAAGTCAGCCACTCACTCATTATACAGACTCTCATAGTCACCACAGCACCTCATGCGAGGGATCAGCAGACAGGAGGCAGATTCAGCTTGCAGTGCGATGAGTCATCAGTACATTTCAATATCCTGCTGTAGTGTTACAGTGTGGTACAGTGTGGAGGTTTCAGTATCCTGCTGTAGTGTTACAGTGTGGTACAGTGTGGAGGTTTCAGTATCCTGCTGTAGTGTTACAGTGTGGTACAGTGTGGAGGTTTCAGTATCCTGCTGTAGTGTTACAGTGTGGTACAGTGTGGAGGTTTCAGTATCCTGCTGTAGTGTTACAGTGTGGTACAGTGTGGAGGTTTCAGTATCCTGCTGTAGTGTTACAGTGTGGTACAGTGTGGAGGTTTCAGTATCCTGCTGTAGTGTTACAGTGTGGTACAGTGTGGAGGTTTCAGTATCCTGCTGTAGTGTTACAGTGTGGTACAGTGTGGAGGTTTCAGTATCCTGCTGTAGTGTTACAGTGTGGTACAGTGTGGAGGTTTCAGTATCCTGCTGTAGTGTTACAGTGTGGTACAGTGTGGAGGTTTCAGTATCCTGCTGTAGTGTTACAGTGTGGTACAGTGTGGAGGTTTCAGTATCCTGCTGTAGTGTTACAGTGTGGTACAGTGTGGAGGTTTCAGTATCCTGCTGTAGTGTTACAGTGTGGTACAGTGTGGAGGTTTCAGTATCCTGCTGTAGTGTTACAGTGTGGTACAGTGTGGAGGTTTCAGTATCCTGCTGTAGTGTTACAGTGTGGCACAGTGTGGAGGTTTCAGTATCCTGCTGTAGTGTTACAGTGTGGCACAGTGTGGAGGTTTCAGTATCCTGCTGTAGTGTTACAGTGTGGTACGGTGAGGAGGTTTTGCAGGAATTGGAATTTCATTGATACCTCACCAGTTCTTATTCTTTTTTTAGGATTCATGCTTTATTTGGTTTCGTTGTTAACCAGCTAAGGTTTGTAGATGTTTTTTTTAAAGCGAATCTGGCAGCTAAATCTTCACTTCGGACACATATTTTTCAAATTCGGATATCAGCTGCACCGCAGTGCAAAGATCAGCAATACAGATCTTTTTTTTTTTTTAAATGGAAGACTGTTCTTTTGCCAAATAAAATCAAATAAAATACTAGGAAGTATTAGATATTCATTGAACTTTCCCAGCCCAATAGCAGTTTTTTTTCCCACCATAAAAAAACCCTCTTAAAGTTTGTTTTTCCATTTTGCACAGTGTAGAGGTGCAGCAGCATGCCTCCAGCAGTTACTACCAGCCTCTGAGTATCACAGGATCAGCAGTCACTTATTGAATGAAGTCGTGTATGATCAGTGAAGCATCCTGAAACAGTGTAGCAGCATGCCTCCAGCAGTTACTACCAGCCTCTGAGTATCACAGGATCAGCAGTCACTTATTGAATGAAGTCGTGTATGATCAGTGAAGCATCCTGAAACAGTGCAGCAGCATGCCTCCAGCAGTTACTACCAGCCTCTGAGTATCACAGGATCAGCAGGCACTTATTGAATGAAGTCATGTATGATCAGTGAAGCATCCTGAAACAGTGCAGCAGCATGCCTCCAGCAGTTACTACCAGCCTCTGAGTATCACAGGATCAGCAGGCACTTATTGAATGAAGTCATGTATGATCAGTGAAGCATCCTGAAACAGTGCACCACTCAGCTACAACACAGCACTAGAGATGCACAAAGAAACTGTTCTTTAACCTGGGACTTTATATACAGCTCCACCCAGTGAGCCAGGCCAGCCTACCTTCAGAATATACAGCCAGGTACAGACTCTAATGCCTGCAGCAATCACTCAGAACAGGCTTGAGGCTGTGAAGTAAATGAAGCCTTCATGCTTTAGTAAGAGGCGTTTAGCGCACTCATTCACATTGTAACATTCTCGCCTGAGAGACGGGAAAGACGCCAGCTTATATTCTCAGCATGACATGAAAAAACACTAGAAAAAAATAGCAGCTCTGTCAGTTGAGAACAACGTTCAATATATTTCTTTCTTTAAAATGTGCAGTCATGAGCTGAGCACCATCCATCACATCTGATGAGAAGCTCCTCAGTGACGTACCTCTGCAAGCTTCATAGTACACAATGCCTGTAAGTCTGGTTGGAAAAACATAGCTAGGTCTGCCACACATATTTACTGAGGTAGCCTCTGTACTGTGTGTGTAAATATCCAGCAACACTATCCACACTGCCTTTCTCACTGATCTTGGTATTCACTTTCTTCTTGGTTGGTTTGATGTTGTTTTGAATTTGGTAGCTGAGGAGATGGAAGTAGAGTGGGAGGTAAAATCTCGAAACACAAAACAAGTTATTGAACTTTGTTAATGGAAGTATATAAACACGCACAGTCTGGAGATGTAATGAAACACTTTATTCTGTGCACCATTAACTATCAACTCTATGGATTAATAGCAATATGTGTATTGCTCGAGTCCAGATTACTGGTTTTAGGGTTGATGTAGGTAGCCTGGTAGATTATTTGCTATCTTTTTTTTGTAAATATGCCTTTCCCTAGTGTATGCATCTAAACCATTCATTTGAATGTTTTATATACAAGTACATACTTTCCTAACTTTGTATATGTCTATGATTAGCAGTGGCAATATTTAATAATACAGCTCAAGCAGTGTAATAAGTCCATATATAAGTGAGAGCTGTGTGTTTAAGACCACATCTGGCATTGTTAAGGTATATAATGATATAAAATTGTTCAAAGGATAAGAGCTGGTTACTGCAGAACTGTTCTAGTGTGTCATCTTGCTTTAACTGTCAGGCTTAACTCAATAAACTGCTTTCCTTTCCAAGTGAGCTTTGCCGTTTTTAATTCAGTCACTATTAAATCCATATGCTGGTGTAATCTTGTCACTGAAGCCTCCTTTAAAAAGCTGTAATGTGTTTCTCTGTGTTAGCTGAGTACTTGAATTATCCATACAGCTCAGGATAGCTTACAGCTTACATTTCACATTCCAACGCATAATGTGTGCGGTTACATCGAAAACTAATTGCAAAGAAAAACAAAATACAGCATGGATTCTATCGTTGATGAAAAAGAAATGTTGCTCCAGTATGGAAGTGTTGCTATGACCCTGCTGATGTATTAGTCTGAGCTTGTTTAGGAAGAGCTTGGCTCCGGTACAAGAGACTGTTGGACTAACCTTGCTATCTTCTTAGTAACAATGACTACACAGTGTAGGGAGGGCCGTGCACACCATCCGTGCTCATTGCAGTGCTGTTCCATTCACTCGCACTGCTGGGATTTCACTGCTACATACTGTTATTAACACTTCATATATTATGTGTAATGTATTAATAAGGCATCAGATCTTCATCCTGAGAAACCTCATCCTGAAATGTACAGAATATCACCAACCACTCTACACAGGTTTCATAGACTACTCGAAAGCCTTCGACTGCGTCAGCCATAACATCTTGTGGAAGACAATGCAGAGAACGCTTTCCAAGGAAAGTCATCAGCCTCATCAAGTTGCTGTGTAACAATCAGGAATTAGCAGTCCTGACAGAAAGTGGATTAATGGAATGGTTCCCAGTTGGAAGAGGTCAGACAGGGATGTGTCACGTCTACAATGCTGTTCAACATCTATGCAGAAGAAATCATCCGGAATACACTACCAAGACAAGATGATGAGGAGGAAGAGACCAGGAGAGAGAATAAGGATCGACGAGAGGATGCATAACACCCTGAGATACGCAGACGACACCACCCTCTTGGAAGGAAGCAGAGAGACACCACCCTCTTGGAAGGAAGCAGAGAGAGACACCATCCTCTTGGAAGGAAGCAGAGAGAGACAGCACCCTCTTGGAATGAAGCAGAGAGAGACAGCACCCTCTTGGAAGGAAGCAGAGAGAGACTAGTAAAGAGTAGAAAGTGAAAATCGAGTGAGAAGAAGAAAGGCCTATTTCTGAACATCAAGAAAACCAAGATCCTAGTGGAAGACATAGAGTTCGACAGGTAAGATTGTCTGCTTGACGAAGATAGAATTGAGCTGTTGGAAATTTCACATAGGTTGGATCCGGGATATACAACAAAGACAGAAGCTCGAAAGAGATCAGGCACAGACTAGCGATCATGAACACCACTTTCGCTGGAGTGAAGCCAATCTGGTCTGATCACCTCAATTGAGAAACAAACGAAACTGAAACTGTAACAATGGACATCTTCTCAATAGCAACCTTGGGCACTAACCAGCAGAGCCAAAAATCAGATCCAGGCGTTTGAGACGTGGTGCTACAGGTGCATCCTGAGAGTACCATGGACGATCAAGTGAACAAACCAGTCGATCCTGGAGGAACTCCACTTGGAAGCGAGCAGGCTCCTGAGAGACATCGAAAAAAGGAAGCTAAGTTACTTCAGACATCTGAAGCGGCACGAAAGCTTGGATTGAATAATCCTGGAAGGAGACATAAAAGGAAAAAGAAAAAGCAGACGCCCAAGAACAAGATGGGAAGACGGAATCAGGAAGCTTCTGTGGATGGATCTCAATGAGGCAAGCCTGAGGGCAGGAAGTATAATAGAATGGAGACAGCTCGTCAGGCAACATTTGATTGATATGCCGCTGATTGATTGAATGTATAATTATATAATTTAGAAATAATGGAATTGGTAAGTTTGGAAAACTGCTTTGAACATTTTTTTTTTGTCATTGAGAGCGCATTGAAAAGGCTGTGCCACACATTTAAATGCCCTGAAGGAAAAAGACAAACTCAGAGAATGTGGTGTCCAAAGACCGCAACATTTACATAAGTCCTTTTACAGCTTCCTTGTCTTTCAATAAGGAGCTTAGGAGTACATGCAAAAAAATAGTGAAATAGTCAGGCTGCTGGAGCCTGTAGGACAACTCTGGACAATAGTTGGTGCCAGAGAAAATGTCTGCCATCCAGACACTATTGGAAGCTGCTTTCAAAGAGGAGCACTGTTGCCTTAAAATCAGCACATGCAGCTGAGGGCTCGGAACACATCCAGCATGAGCCACTTCTAATAAAATGTGCAGTCATGGTATTAGTTAGATTTACCAGGGGAAATAAACATCGAAATGGCCAAATAACTTAGCTGTGCAAATTTGGCACAATTTGGTGCCAAGCTCTGATTGGCCCGGAAGATCTTCGTCAAAGCAGCCGCTAATAAAAAGTGTTTTAATGATGTGCTTGAAGAGCCCCAGACCTGAGGGCCTGTTACACGACACACAGCGTCCAGAAACACTTTCCACTGGTAAATACAATGTACACTTCCTCTGCAGACCAGCAGCAGAGCGCCCATAAACACTGCCGTGCCACGGACGTCACGCCTGCTTCAAGCAGCTAATGAATGGGGGCCAGTGGCTGAGCAGTCATTGCTGACATAAATCATAGGGGAACGAGTAGAGAAACGAGGACATGGCTTCTCTTTGTATTTAGTCATTTATCAAGGGAAGTGGCACATTAATAAACATATCTCCCCTGAGGTGAGGGAGCAACAGAGATAAATAGCACTGCCAATCCTGAACGGCTTCTCAAGTCGCAGAAAGAGAAGGATTAAAGCAATGCAAATTGGAGGACATTCTGAGCAGGGGTCTTAATTCTTTTTTCAGTTCATGGTTTTATAAAGTACCCATCCCCCGTACCCCGTCCCCCGTCCCCCAGTTAAACAAATATTACATTTTCAAAGCAAATGTACTTATTGTATATATAGCTAACACCCTAAAATAAATTATTTTTAATCACTTAAACTTTTTGTGTACATCTCAAAAATAACTTTAATTTTTATATTTTTGTACCCTGCAGTTATACCTCCTTTCAGTTATATATATATATATATATATATATATATATATATATATATATATATATATATATATTTACTGTTTACATCAATATACATGTACAGTATTCACAAAAAATAACCTTTCTGCTTTCCTTGAAGGTGTGTGATGTAAAGTCTAAGGTATTTTATGGGTTTCGAATACAAAGTAGCTGATAATTAGGTAACTGGCAGAAACAGCTGCTGTGCAGCGCGGTGGCATCTAGTTTAATATCTCTGTTCAACAATAGAACAATCCAGCTGGTATTTTCCTATGAGGTGATTTATTGACATTAAAAACAATAGAAATGCAATAAAAAAGTAGGGTTTTTAACAAAACCAAAGACAATGGTATTTTAATCAACTATTATTTAAATAATTCAAGTGTCTTGTAGCATTGACTTCAATAGACCAATGATGTATATATATATACAGTATATATATATATATATATATATATATATATATATATATATATATATATATATATATATATATATATATATATATATATATATATATATATGACTGTCTATGTGCTTGTATATCCAGTAATATACATTGCATAGACTCTGATTGCACACGCACAGCACTTGATGATATAATGATGTGCTCCCTGAGTGCAGTTTGCCTGTATTCCCCATGATTAGCTGTTCCACGTCACAAGGCTTTCCTAACAGCAGTTCCTAATGCACAGCACCTGTTGTGTGATCTGGGGCCTGAAGCAGCTGCTGTGTGTCAATGCTGGCTCTTAGCACCGCAGCACGCACTGGCTCTGATGGCATGGGATATCTCACGGTATGGATAACGCCCAGCCACCCCAGGGGGCAGCTCTCCACTCGGTGGTAAACTCAGGGACACAGACTTTCAGCACGCTTCTTCCCAAGAAAGGGATTGATTAACACTGTGTGGGCTGGCTGAGAAACAGAACTGCCATGAACCCTCACAACTGTTGGTGTCAATTCTTGTCAGTTTCTAATTCCCTGTGTGTGTGTGTGAACCAGAGTGAAATAATCTTGTGATAGATCATAGGGTCTCGAACACATAGATCCACACAGGGGTACAGGTCTACTCTATAGTACATACACAAAACGAATTCTACTAAGACAGACAGACAGACATCCACCACATTTGTAAAGAACGACATTGTTTGACACCTCTGGTAATAGAGGTCTGTGTGGTCCATTCAATTGATCTAAAGGGTTACTGTATGTAATGAATAAAAGGGACACAGATTCGTAAAATGAAGCATCCAACAGTCAACGTTATTCTCTATGTTTTCCTATTCGCTGCTTGTTGGTTTGGGGTGGATTGACCTCAGAGGGTGCCAGTGAAGAGGTACTTACACCAGTAGCCATTCACATTACATCCATTACATAACATCCTTACATCACATTACACTTTGTTAGAATAAGAGCATTATTCAGCATGGTCTCCCAGATATGCGGTAATGACCTCTTTTACTGGCTATTGACTTTATAATGCAGCTCAGTTACTCTGTAATGGGTTTCAGTCCATTCATATATTTTTCAATTAGACTTGTAATGTAAAGGTGCCAATACTTGTGTCATAAACTACTTGAACTTGCTTAAGTGCTTTTGTTTTTCTTATAAAGGTTGTTTGCTAAACTACCTGAAGTTGTGTATTTTGGTCTTTGACATATTAGTTAGTGGCTAATGTTCACTAAATGCTTCTTTAATGAGATAATATTAAGTGTAGGGTTCCAATGCTTTTGTCTGTGACTGTGTATCTCAATTTGAAGTTTGGATGTGGGCATAAGATATCAAATTATAAGAAGAAAAAAACAACATTATACCTAAAATCTAAACAATATTTTATTTATTGCATTTATATAGCATTCTTTTATGCAAAAGTATCGCAAAGCACTGTACAGTACATAGCAGAAAAATAGAACAAACCACAATACATTAGTATAGCATGTCACACATACAACTGCCACAGTCAGACCATTTAAATAACAGTATACACATAATACAAAAGCAGCAATTTTAAAGTTACATTAAAACCCACTAAGTTAAGAAAGCCATTTTATAAAAGTGCGTTTTTAGTCTTGACTTGAAAACTGTAACGGTCTCAGCTTCCCTGACAAACGAAGTCAGAGCAATATGGGCCACCATGAAACTTGAATCTTTTTTTTAATTCAAATCAATTCTGTAAATTACAACCATTTAACAAACTGAATTACATTTGCAGTAATTAGATTCTTATCACTGTAATTACTGCAAATTATTGGGAGCAATTCATTATCCCCAGCAAGATCCAAATCTGAATTGCAACACAGAATGTAAAAGATCATTGAGATACACAACACTGTTGGAAATGTTCCCTGTATGGAAGGTCCACACCAGTACTCCAGAATGTGTTTCTGTGTTCAGTAGAATCGGTGGAGAGAGCATTTCTTATGAAATTCATAGAACAAATCAACAGAAAGCACAGGTGCTACAGTACTATCCTATAATGTTATGGGGGGCGCATGCTTAAGATGACCAGTTTTCGCATTAGTACTGCATTTCATAGAATTTAGCACTAAGAAGAATCTGGGTCATATCTAACCTAAAGAGCTTTGTCTGAGCCAAAGAAATCAATAGGAACTTTATTTTGGTTCTGTTTCTACTAAAGTCTACTAAAGTCATCTTAATGAAGTTGTCATCCTAATGAAGGCTGATATGAGCTGTAGAAACTGAACTGCACAGCTGTAGAAACTGAACTGCACAGCTGTAGAAATGGAAAACATTTACAGCTGTGTTTCAATCAAAGGTAAGTACTGATTTTTAACAGAATCAGTACAAGTCACTATTCTGAACAGGGTCATGACTGATGTGTTTTATTCAAAGCCAGTTTTTATTTTCCGTTTCAGTATCGCGGTACTCTAGCCCACGTCTGACTCCGAGGCTCAGTCGAAAGCGAGCCCTTTCCATCTCGCCCCTCTCCGATGCCAGCATTGACCTCCAGACCATGATCCGCACCTCGCCCAACTCCCTGGTGGCCTATATCAACAACTCCAGGAGCAGCTCTGCAGCCAGCGGCTCGTATGGGCATCTCTCTGCTGGAGGAATCAGGTACATCAGGGGGCTCAGAGGGACTGCCGCCAGCCATCCCGCTGCAGGAACTTAGCATAGAACTGGACATCACAATACCAGAGATTTGAATTCCGAAATCACAATGTGAGATATTTGAATTCTGAATCAGAATACCAGAGATTGGTATGGTCTATGATGATTTGCTTAATAGTGTCTCACATCAAGGAGCCTGTAATTGTTGTTAACTTTAAACAATTAAATAAAACTTAATCAATCAATCAATCTTTATTTTATATAGCGCCTTTCATAGTGGAGCACCATCACAAAGTGCTTTACAAGATGCAGTGCCAAGAAAATCCATAATACTTTATATACAGAGAAATGCATAATACATGACATACAGTAAACAAAAAAAAAATGCATAATACATTAAATACAGTGAAAAAAAACAATGCATAATACAATAAATACAGTGAAAATGCATAATACATGATATACAGTAATACCTACATAATCTTAAAAGCATGAAGTGCTTCCTCATTATTTAAATATCTGAATTACACTTGAAAAATATTGAAGACACTGAATTACAATTTACTCTCAACATTTCAATTTATCTTAAAAGCATCCTGCTATATATATATATATATATATATATATATATATATATATATATATATATATATATATATATATATATATATATATATATATATATATATATATATATATATATATATATATATATATATATATATATATATATATATATATATATATATATATATATATATATATGCCATCTTTGTTTCTTGTATTCCTCCTCAGCCCTGCGTTTGCTTTTCCCCACCCCATCAATCCCATGGCGTACCAGCAGATTCTGAACCAGCAGAGAGGCTTGAGCTCCGCGTTCGGGCACACCCCGCCTCTCATCCAGCCGTCTCCCTCGTTTGTAACGCGGCAGCACATGATGGGAATCTCCTGCCTTCCAAGCCCTGCACACAACAACAACAACAGCAGCACTTCCGACTCAAACCAGGTGAGAGAAACAGTACCCTGCTTCATTCAAAACAAGCAGAGCTGCTCAGCCTACAGTGCAGCTTCAACAAGCATACAGCACAACACACGTCTGTACCTGTATGTGCTGTGCATCTTTAAAACAGTCTCCACTGGAACAAGCTATTCAAAAATAACCGCTTGTTTGTGGTAGAATAAATATGTCCTTGCATTCTGTTTTTTGACCTAGCATTTAAAAGAGACCCAGCAATTCTATTCAATAAAAACTAACACCACTGGCAGTATTTGGCTATTTGAGAAAGTATTTGAAGTTTTACAGTGTGCACAAGTGGGCAGTTGTATTACTACTGGGATAATTACTGCCATACTGGCCTCACTTTCAGGATTTCTTATGCAGCAGGACATCAGATGGATATCAAATATTTTATATCAACATGCCAGTGTTTCATGCTGCATACAATACGTTTTCTATATGCCGCACCGTGTAAACTGCTTAGTCTCTGTGGTGAGTTTTCACATTTATTATAAGTTCACAAAAGGGCAATTATGCAGCATCAAAGCATAATATTGGTGTTGGTCACGGTCCAATGTTTTAAAATGTGTTTATGTGTAGAACGCCAGTGGTGAGTCAGCCGTCAGCAGCACCGTGAACCCGATGATAACCAAGCGATCCAAGGTGAAGACAGAGGGGGAGGGAGCGAGGCCAGCCTCTCCAGGCACTCAGGTAATGGAGCACAGTGCATCCAAGGTGAAGACAGAGGGGGAGGGAGCGAGGCCACCCTCCCCAGGCACTCAGGTAATGGAGCACAGTGCATCCAAGGTGAAGACAGAGGGGGAGGGAGTGAGGCCAGCCTCCCCAGGCACTCAGGTAATGGAGCACAGTGCATCCAAGGTGAAGACAGAGGGGGAGGGAGCGAGGCCAGCCTCCCCAGACACTCAGGTAATGGAGCACAGTGCATCCAAGGTGAAGACAGAGGGGGAGGGAGCGAGGCCAGCCTCCCCAGGCACTCAGGTAATGGGGCACAGTGCATCCAAGGTGAAGACAGAGGGGGAGGGAGTGAGGCCAGCCTCCCCTAGCACTCAGGTAATGGGGCACAGTGCATCCAAAGTGAAGACAGAGGGGGAGGGAGCGAGGCCAGCCTCCCCTGGCACTCAGGTAATGGGGCACAGTGCTGAGTTGTGGACAAGCAATGGGGTGTATAGCTGTACTGCCTGGCTATTCAGAGGCTGCATGCTGGACCTCTGTGGTCTTATATTGTCCAAAGCAACTTCATTAGGCTTCACTAAGCTTTTACAAGCACCAGGTTTACTGTGCTATACCTGCAGCCTAACTATTTACTGTGCTACACCCGCAGTCTATTTATTTACTGTGCTATACCTGCAGTCTAACTATTTACTGTGCTTTCACAGCTAAATGGTTGATGGTGGTGCCTCTCCAATAGGACTGATTGTCAGTCTCTGGTCAGCATCATTTCTTATAAGTCTGGTGTCATAGAAGAGGTTTCAAATCATGACCAATTCCTATCAATCTGTAAATGATGCCGCAAAACAAAGCAACTGCAGTAGTTTAACAGAGGAGCTGTTTTTAGACCAGGTACACAAGCAGGTTTGTAAAAGTTTTCAAAAAGAGTGCGTCTGGATGTGTACATTACCTTATCCATAGAGAATCGCTTTGTAATACCACCAATGGCACAATAGTTGACCCTAGGGAGACTCAGAGTCCTCTGACCCCCTTTTCTGAACCACATACAGAAAAACTCCCAGTGATAAGAGCTTTGTATTCATTCATTTTTTTCCAGCACTGTACAAACTGTGTCAAGGCACTTCATTTTAATGAAATATTGCCCAGTGTTATTGTCATCTGAGTTTGTTTTTGACAAATTCCCCGTTCCTCTCTGGTTCAGAGGCAGGTCTCCGCATGATACATGGAGATGGCAGTGAGTGCAATCACCTAGGGGCCGGGAGGATTGATGAAGATAGCGGATCACGGAAAGATAAACATGCTGTAGTCAGCACGTTCAGGGCCAAGCGCTGCGTCTCTGGAGCACGGAGCCTAGGAGCACGTCAACAATTATGCAAACCGCTCCGTCTGAAAACAATTTTACAAACCTCAGGGGCAGGGCTCTTTCAAGGCAGCTTTTTTTTTTGCCAAGACATCTAGGAAAAGTTATTGTATCAGGACTGTATGCCGTTTCCACTGGAGCAAAAATCATTTCATTTAATCTCTGGCCGTATCACAGGGAATGTGTCCTTTTTTTGTTTTGTTTATCAGGCAAAAAATACTTTTGGTTTTCTCTTTCCAAATACTGTATTAGGAGCTGAAATCTCCATCTGTTTGGCCAGAATGAAGGGTTCGGTTAAGATAAAAAATATTTCACAAGAAGAATGTTTTATACTTCATGCTTAGGAACACAAATCAAAATAAATGAAATACGGGAATGTGTTACTGCGAGATAAGAAATAGTTAATTCTGTGTGTGTGTGTGTCTATATATATACAGTATATATATTATTATTTGTTTATTTAGCAGACGCCTTTATCTAAGGCGACTTAAAGAGACTCGGGTGTGTGAACTATGCATCAGCTGCAGAGTCACTTACAATTACGTCTCACCCGAAAGACGGAGCACAAGTGACTTGCTCAGGGTCACACAATGAGTCAGTGGCTGAGGTGGGATTTGAACCGGGGACCTCATGGTTACAAGCCCTTTTCTTTAACCACACAGGACCATATATATATGTCTGTGTTTCTTACACATTCTTATTTATTTATTAAGTACCGTTATTTTTTATTTCTTTATTCATTCCTTTTTTTTTTTACACAGGATCATCTGGCTGGAATCGTGGGTCTCACAGAAGATTTAGATAAGGATGAGTGTAAACAGGAGCCGGAAGTTATATATGAGACAAACTGCCACTGGGAGGGCTGCACCAAGGAGTATGATACTCAGGACCAGCTTGTGCATGTAAGAATATCTCCATGCTACATGACCTCACCCCACCAGCTGCACCATGAGTGATCTTTGTTTCAGGAGCTTCCTGTGTCCTATGTCTCAGAAGATCATTTTAAAATGGGTTCCGTTCACACTCGTTTTATCCCTTTAGTCTTGGACTTGGGAACTGTTTTACTAATCTTTTCCACAAGTGCAAAAGTTTGCACAACTTTTGTTATATTGGGGCACAAGGAACAAATCAAAATGATAATTTCAATCTTCATCCCTCTGTCCAGAAGTGATCATTTCCCATTTTAATTAGCTTCATTTGAACCCTTAACTGAACAGAGACTGGACTGGATTCAGTTGTGCTGGATGGAAGCCCAGTTAGTCACCTCTTTCTTTGTTCAGTGACAGACACCAGGTCAAAAGCAGCTGCCTTGCACAAGTTTGTTTTTAGCCTTGTGGATTTTTTGGTCTAACGAGGTTAGTGATAGTAAGACTAGAACAGTGCAGTGCAGCTGCATGGGAAGTCAGTGTGACCCATGAACTCGGTATCCATGACAACACTGACCTTTAACACAGGAGGCCCTGTAAATGGATCTGCTATTACATTTTGTTTTCAGAAGCTGTCTGGTTAAGGAGTACGTTTCACTTTTGAGACTGACAAGCCCTGTGTATCAGGAACTGCAACGTTTGAACTCTGAACTTAAGGAGGCCTGTATTGAATTCCTCAGAGCATGTACACACGTGATGAGCATATCCATGTGATCATATCCATGTGAGGGTGCAGACACACATTGAGCATATCCATGTGAGCGTGCACACACGTGTTGATCATATCCATGAGAGCGTGCACACATGCAATGATCATATCCATGTGAGCGTGCACACACGCGATGATCATATTCATGTGAGCATGCACACATGCAATGAGCATATCCATGTGATCATATTCATGTGAGCATGCACACACGCGATGATCATATCCATGTGAGCATGCACACATGCAATGATCATATCCATGTGAGCATGCACACATACGATGAGCATATCCATGTGATCATATTCATGTGAGTGTGCACACACACGATGATCATATCCATGTGATTATATCCATGACAGCGTGCACACACACAAAGAGCATATCCATGTGAGCGTGCACACACGCGATGAGCATATCCATGTGAACGTGCACACACGTGATGAGCATACCCATGTGAGCTTGCACACACGAGATGAGCATATCTATGTGAGCATGCACACATGCAATGATCATATCCATGAGAGCGTGCACACACACAATGAGCATATCCATGTGAGCGTGCACACACGCAATGATCATATCCATGAGAGCATGCACACACGCAATGATCATATCCATGTGAGTGTGCTCACATGTGATGAGTATATCCATGTGATCATATCCATGTGAGCATGCACACACACGATGAGCATATCCATGTGAGCGTGCACACACGCAATGATCATATCCATGAGAGCATGCACACATGCAATGATCATATCCATGTGAGTGTGCTCACATGTGATGAGTATATCCATGTGATCATATCCATGTGAGCATGCACACACACGATGAGCATATCCATGTGAGCGTGCACACACGCGGTGTTCATATCCATGTGATCATATCCATGTGAACGTGCACACATGCAGTGATCATATCCATGTGATCATATCCATGTGAGCATGTACACACACGATGAGCATATCCATGTGAGCGTGCACACACGCAATGATCATATCCATGAGAGCATGCACACATGCAATAATCATATCCATGTGAGTGTGCTCACATGTGATGAGTATATCCATGTGATCATATCCATGTGAGCATGCACACACACGATGAGCATATCCATGTGAGCGTGCACACATGCGGTGTTCATATCCATGTGATCATATCCATGTGAGCATGCACACACACGATGAGCATATCCATGTGAGCGTGCACACACGCGGTGTTCATATCCATGTGATCATATCCATGTGAGCATGTACACATACGATGAGCATATCCATGACAGCGTGCACACATGCAATGATCATATCCATGTGATCATATCCATGTGAGCATGCACACATACGATGAGCATATCCATGTGAGCGTGCACACACGCAATGATCATATCCATGAGAGCGTGCACACATGCAATGATCATATCCATGTGATCATATCCATGTGAGCGTGCACACATGCAATGATCATATCCATGTTATCATATCCATGTGAGCGTGCACACATGCAATGAGCATATCCATGTGATCATATCCATATGTTAAGGCAAATTCCAGTTTCAATGTGAGCAAGTAAAAACAAGTTTCAGGCTTTCCTGTTATCGTCTTCTCTGTTTTCAGAGCAATTAGGAGGATTAAGGTTAGTGCAGGGCTGGTGTGATGTCTTACTGGTACCATGTTATGTGTGACAGGGGGGAAAGGAGATTAACAACCAGCTGTGGTTTTCACAATCACAGTCAAAACAATAATTATGGTAACAATAATAATAATTTTTAGTAAAATGTTCAGAAAATATCCACATAGTGGCACTT
This sequence comes from Acipenser oxyrinchus oxyrinchus, assembly GCA_030684275.1. Taxonomy (NCBI): domain Eukaryota; kingdom Metazoa; phylum Chordata; class Actinopteri; order Acipenseriformes; family Acipenseridae; genus Acipenser; species Acipenser oxyrinchus. The sequence goes on along the minus strand of CM060257.1, from coordinate 692,458 downwards.
TTCACATAGTTTAGCAATAATAGTAATGACAATAACAACAACAAGGAAAATCATGAGAAAAAAGCTTGCATATGTTTCACACAATGTACTGTAGCACTTATCCTGGGCACCAGGCGTGGCTCATTGAGCTCCTCTCACTGCACTCTACATGTAGCTGCCTCTGGGACACACAGACTGGTACCCAGGCCACCCCCTTAATGACTATTGAGACAAGAGCATTACAATTAACACCAAAAAAAAGCAAATAATACTTTGTGCACTTTCCTCTAATTCTCTTGTTTTAAGGTTTTATTTTGTATATATTAAGTGTGCAGTTAAGTCTTCTCTCATTTTGCGTTAAAAACACTGAACTGTTTAAATGAGTTCTCTTAAAGGGTGATAATTTTGTGACATTACGCTGAAAGACAAAAACCCCAGTAAACCCTGGTGTTGCACTCATCCAAGCCAGGCGCCCTAACTCACTGCCTCTCTATTGTTGTCCCCCCTCCCCTCCTCGTCCTCATCGCGTGTGATTGTGATCTTGCAGCACATTAATAACGAGCACATCCACGGGGAGAAGAAAGAGTTTGTGTGCCGCTGGGAGGAGTGCTCCCGGGAGCAGAAGCCCTTCAAGGCGCAGTACATGCTGGTGGTGCATGTGAGGAGACACACAGGGGAGAAACCACACAAGTGCACAGTGAGTTACCTACACTGAGAATCACAGCCCATCAGCAGGGCTATCCACACACATGCACAGTGAGTTACCTACACTGAGAATCACAGCCCATCAGCAGGGCTATCCACACACATGCACAGTGAGTTACCTACACTGAGAATCACAGCCCATCAGCAGGGCTATCCACACACATGCACAGTGAGTTACCTACACTGAGAATCACAGCCCATCAGCAGGGCTATCCACACACATGCACAGTGAGTTACCTACACTGAGAATCACAACCCATCAGCAGGGCTATCCACACACATGCACAGTGAGTTACCTACACTGAGAATCACAGCCCATCAGCAGGGCTATCCACACACATGCACAGTGAGTTACCTACACTGAGAATCACAACCCATCAGCAGGGCTATCCACACACATGCACAGTGAGTTACCTACACTGAGAATCACAGCCCATCAGCAGGGCTATCCACACACATGCACAGTGAGTTACCTACACTGAGAATCACAGCCCATCAGCAGGGCTATCCACACACATGCACAGTGAGTTACCTACACTGAGAATCACAGCCCATCAGCAGGGCTATCCACACACATGCACAGTGAGTTACCTACACTGAGAATCACAGCCCAATCAGCTATCGGGGTGCACAACAAATGAAGTCATATTGTTAGTTTTGATAGTTTGTCTCATACAGTATTGTATTTTATATATGATTGAAATGTATTATAGATAGATAGATTCACTATAATATATGCAGTATTCATACAGCAGCCAGTAGTCATACAGGAGTCACACAGCTGTGCAGACCTATAGAGATCAGCCTGCCCATGCTCACTGTTGGGTTGCTTGTTTGTTTGTTTTTCTATTTCAGTTCGAGGGCTGTTCCAAAGCCTACTCCCGACTGGAGAATTTAAAGACTCACCTGAGATCCCACACTGGAGAGAAGCCGTATGTCTGTGAACACGAGGGCTGCAATAAAGCCTTCTCTAACGCCTCGGACAGAGCCAAGCACCAGAACAGGACCCACTCCAATGAGGTGCAAACACAGTCGGGGGGGGTGGAATACTGCAGCAGTGCTTGTGGCATTAACATGAAGGGAGGGTAAGGGTGGCTGGTCCAGTAGCATTGTAAAGCTCTACAGGGTGCTCTGGAGGTTTTACTTCATGTGGAGCTCTTCTGTGTTGTTTCCATTATTGTTATTCAGGGTTCGGTAAATGTTTTAAGAAGTTCCATTTGATTTGCTAAATAGTGTGCACCCGTGCCCAGTGTAGTATCAATGCCTTACTGTGTGTGATCCAAATGAACCCGACTGCATCTGCTTGCAACCAGACAAAACAACCAGTCCATTAACAGCTGAGTCATTCATTCATACACCCATTACTTTCACTTATCCAAGAACAGGAATACTGTCGTTTAGTCTCAGCGCAAACAAGCTGACAATGTACTTATTGCTACATGAGCTTTACTAAAACTTAAAAAAAACATTTTTAATAAAAAACATCCTTGCAGGCAATGAGTCATCTCCTGCTCGATTAGCACATAGTCTAATAAGACCGTTGCCAGCTCATCTTTACATTTGTATTTATTTTTACATTTGATAGGAAAGACTTAACAGTGCATCTCCTCTCGCAATACAGAGAATGAAGAGCAGGTTATACCAGGCTGCATGGTAACCACGAATTCCATTCGAATCAAACCCACACCCTGGAGGCACACAGACCTCCTGCAGGTTCAGAATACATTACCAGGCATGGAAAAGCTTCCTAATCCCTGAGTGTGCAGGTGGTCTGCGTTGCCAGTGGAGCCGTCATCAGCGTCCTTGCTAATTACCCCAGTGCAGCTCATGCTTTTTGCCGGAATCATCTGTTGCCGGTTGAGGGACTCTGGATGTGTTTTTTTTTACTGTCAGCAGGTATAATCAGCCCAAGCAGCAGCCCACCACCCCATCTTCCATTTACAAATGCATCATGGAGTATGTTTCAGCTGTATGAAGCACTTCTAGCGTGCCTGAGTTGAGAGTAAGGGAAGCAAAGTGATGGAAGGATGCAACAGACAATCTAAATGCTCTGCCAGTCCCAGTACCGCATTCACCTATTAAAAGAATGTTTGCATTCACTCACACTCCATGACCTATTAAAAGAATGGAAATGTTTCACACCAACTATTCCACTATTTAAAAAAAAAAATGGAATAATGCACGCTGGCTGTTATAAACGGCTTGGGATTTGTCTTGCCTTCGTTAATTCAAGTGTCTCTAGGTGAGGTACTGTAGATGCACAGTATATTCACCATGCATTTCTTCCACAGAAACCCTATGTGTGTAAGATCCCAGGCTGCACAAAGAGGTACACAGACCCCAGCTCCCTGAGGAAGCATGTAAAGACCGTACATGGGCCTGAAGCTCACGTCACAAAGAAACAGAGAAACGAAGCCCTCCACCGGCCTCAGCCGCCAAGGGAGAACGGAGCAAACGAGGCCAGTGCCAAACAGAGTGGCAGGGGCTTGGAGGATAACAGCACAACTAGAGGCATGGAGGACTGCTTACAAGTCAAACCCATTAAAACAGAGAACTCTGTGGTAAGAATCAACCCCAGCAACTGTACTGATATTTTAATGCTAGGCAGCTTCCGAACTGAACCATTGTCCTTTCTGAGCTTTAATAATCAAAAAACAGAAGTCTGTATTTAAAACTAGGTTATGCAAGCATTATCTAGCTCCTAGGGGCCAGGATCATTCCTGTGCACCTCACTATTCTGAGAATTTATAGCAGTGACTGAAATAGACTGCAGGTTTGGGGTTTTTAACAAATTTAGCTCATGCAAAAATTTTGCACTCCCTTGTCACCACAAACATTTTATTTGTTCTCAAACACACACCAATCAGGCCTTGGTTCATTTGTTTCGTGGAGGGTTTTGCTTTAATTTCTCGCTTTACCGCTTGAACAGAATGGTTTGAGTGGTGATTTTTAAATCTGGTTTTAACAGTGATAAATCAAACTTCTGTGCAATGTGGAGGCTGGACATGAACCAGTGACCCCACTGCTTTCAAGCAAGTATCTCCTAAGCACTGTAAGGATTGGGAACTGCAGTGGCACTGGTTCATACCAGCCTACAATGTTGTGAGCTTAAGGCATTGTGATGACAACCCGTTGATGTGATGCTACACCAGCGCCTATGCAAACCTGACCTATCTCTCCTCTCTGTTCAGTCTACTAACCCGTGTTTCTTTGTCTACTGCGTCAATGTCTCTTTTTCTCTTTCTTTGTACATTCCTTAAGGACAGCCATTACTAAGGTGAGCATAGCCCTCATTTAACTACCGAAAGGTTATGGAAACCATCACCCACGCACCTCTCATAACAATCACCAGAATAATGTTAAGAAAGTACAGGAAATAGTGGGCCCTCTTCACAGAACCTTTCAGTTGCGTTTCACTTATTTTTTAGCGTGCTTTGAAACAGTAGAATAAACTGCAAGCTGTCTTGAGAAACAGTTGACAACAGTTTCTTGAATAAGTCTGGGGATCAAATCCCCTTCGTCATTCTAATTACTGTAGCCTTCATCTTTATCTTAAAACTTGAATCACCTGCATTATTCATGAAATAGATTTCAGTGTAATGAAAACATGTTTTGCATGTTAACACCTTCACAGTCTTGTTTCAACAAGACACCCTGAAGAGTAATAACATTACCAAGCATGCTAGAAAACTCTTTAGCTGTGTAGAGGCTTTCTAACCCTTCTGCTGTCTGATCGTTTTACACCTTGTTTGGCATTCTGTCCCTTTGTACTGTATGTGAAGCAATGTGTACAATAGCCTGCTGTTACTTGAGTCATGATGTTATCCTATGTTTGCCTTTTTCCAGCCAAATAATTTTTTTTTTGTTCGACCATTAAATTAATGTTTCCTGGAATACTAAACCATTAAAGGAACATGTTTTTTTTTTAATCGCTATGATCACTGAATTAATATAAATTAGATGCAGAAGGATACTTTGAACCGTTACTTTCATGGCAGTCGTTTCTAAGCTACGTGACTTACTGCAGGAACGGTTTCTATCAGATGGTTTAGTTCACAGGTCCGCCACTGAGGTGAGGATCTGTAATTTTGCAGCTTTTCTAAGGCGGGAATCATTTTATGTGGTGAGAGATTGAGGCTAGCAACTGCAGACAGTTTAATTGTTCTTAAGAGCCAGCAGCTCACAGAGAACCCCATGGCATGCACTGGGAAGACAAGCGCTGACTGAGAAAACATTCAGCTGCTGCAGTTCAAGCCTGTAAATAAGTCAAGCAGTACATTGAACAGCAAAGTTAAAAAGACCCAAAATACTGCAACTACTAAACTGAGGTAGATATGAGTGATACAGCAGCCCCCTTGGTTCTAATGCAAAGTGTGCTGCTATATGAGTTCTGCAGCAGCAGGCTTCACCTCTATAACCTTGTATTGTAATGCAGCTCCACTGCCCACAGTGCAGGCCAGTAGTAACAATGTGTTTCTGTTCGCTGCGTTCGCCCCAGATGTATCAGTCCAGCCCTGGTGGTCAGTCGTCATGCAGCAGTGAGCCGTCCCCGCTTGGCAGCACCACCAACAATGACAGTGGAGTAGAGATGCACATGAACCGTGGAGGTAGTCTGGGAGACCTGGCTGCACTGGATGACCCCCCCATCGGGGATTCCACTGTTTCCTCTGGCTCCTCGACGGTCGGCCTTCAGCTGCGCAAAAACATGTCCGCCACCCACAGACTTGAACAACTCAAGAAGGAGAAACTAAAGACGGTGAGGGATTCTTGTTCCTGGGCCAGCCCAGCACCTCAAGCCAGAAACACCAAGCTGCCTCCCATACCAGCGATCGGTAAGCACAAGCATGAGATAAGACTATACTATTAAAGATAACAATGGTTTCAGTTCTTTCATATCCAAAATCCTCTTAACACACCCTTGCGCAGTCAGCATTGATCTCTTACAAAAGAGTGTGTGTATTTAATGAAAATCTCTTTAAAAATGCTTACAGAGAGATTTACTGAATCCTAAAAGGTGTGCTTTTTTGTATTTTAGGTTCTTTACTGGAGAGTTCAAGTATTGGTGGACCCACGGCTATGCTACCCAACCAGAGACTGAATGAACTGTCCACCAGTAATGTCACTGTGCTCAATCAGCTGAACGAACGCAGAGACAGCACCACGAGTACCATCAGTTCTGCCTACACCGTCAGCCGGAGATCTTCAGGCATCTCACCCTGCTATTCCAGCCGCCGTTCCAGTGAGGCCTCCCAGTTCGGGGGTCGTCTGAACAACATCAGCTCAGCAGACTCCTACGATCCAATCTCCACGGATATGTCTCGGCGATCGAGTGAGGCGAGTCTGAGTGGGGGAATACCAAGCCTCCTGAATCTCACTCCTGCCCAGCAGTACAGGCTAAAGGCTAAATATGCCGCTGCAACTGGGGGAGCTCCACCCACTCCTCTACCCAACATGGACTGCATGGGTCTCAGGACAAGGATGCCTCTGTTTGGGGATGCATACGAGTCTGCAGCTGCTCCCATGCATCTCCCTACTGTGCCACGACGATGCAGTGACACTGGCTACGCTGTGCCCAGTATGATGCTGCAGGAAGTGCCGGGCAACATCAACAGACGTGCAAGTGACCCAGTACGGAGGCCAGCTGTTGATCCTCTGTCTCTCCCAAGGGTTCAACGCTTTAACAGCACAAACAGCATGAACCCGCTCCCCCGGCCAATGGAGAGACGCAACCTCAGTCTGCAGAACTACACCCGCTCAGATGGCAGCCTGCACCGGCATGCTTTCTGCTCCCGGCCGCCAAGCATCACTGAGAACGTTGCTATGGAGACGATGTCTGGTGACTTGGACAGTCAGGCTCCAGAGGATGACATCATGCTTCCGGATGACGTAGTGCAGTACATTAAATCTCAGAACACTGGATCTGTGGATCAGGACACCAGCTCCACAGGCTACAGCAGCCAGGCACTGGGCTTCCAAGGAAACGCGAATGTGCCGCAGCAGCATCAGCATCAGTTTTACGGCCAGCGGAGAATGGCCATGGTTGACACAAACATGAATCAGCCAGGACAAATAATGGCACAGTGTCAAATGAGCCCAGGGAACCAGCAACAGTTCCAGACTCCTCCTATTATGAATAAAAATAACATGCCCGTCCAGTGGAATGAAGTCAGCTCAGGTACTGTTGATGTCCTACCAAGTCAGACAAAGCAGCTGTTTGCCAGAGGGAACTTAGCAGTTGTGCTGCAGAAGCAAAACTTTGGTCAGTATCAGAATATTAACGCCAGCCAACAAACCATGCAAATGAATCAAAATAATGCACACATAGCACAGCAGAGTTTCACGCCGAGGAATGCAGGCTTAAATACCCAAAGGATGAACTACATGCAGCAAAGGCAGCAGCAGCTTAACTTAAATGAGCAAATGAGCCCGCAGCGGGGGTATAATCTGAACAATGCAATGCTCAGTCGGAGTGCTGTGAGTGTAAACACAGGCCAGCTGCCATCGTGCAGCAGTATACCAGGCAGCTCTGCACCCATGATGACCAGTAACAGCAGAGGACCCGCAGTGCAGAATTACAGCTCTGGGGTGGGTCAAAACCACCTCGCCCCCCCTAAACATCATGAAGGTTACTGTCCCACCCAGCAGAATTTCAACAGTCCCTCCCAGCCCACCATGATGAACTCAAATTTCAGCCACGGTGTGATGCAACCTGGTCCAGCTCCAGGACCCGGCCCATCCAGCAGGCAGCGTGAGGCTCTGAGCTCCGTGCAGCAGCAGGCGGCTTTTATAAGAAGTCCACAGTCCATCCATGGCACGAGTCCCGGCCACGCCACTTCAGAAGCAAGCCCCAAAAGGCAGCCTAACATAGCTCAGTCCCAGGCCCAGCAGTGCACTAATGGCAGCCAGGAAAGCAGCCTGATGTTTTATTCAGGACAGATTCACATGTATGAGCACCATGGAAACCTCGACACAGGGATTTCCTGTGCAAGGCAGCAGCAGATGCCGCAGCAGTGTTCCTCTGATATAAAGGCTCCCAGCATGCCTTCCCCAGGCGTCAACCAGGTTTCAAGCACAGTCGACTCCCAGGGCATGGAGCACGCTCAGATAGACTTTGATGCCATGATGGATGACGGAGATCAATCCAGCTTGATGTCAGGAACCCTCAGCCCCAGTATCCTCCAGAACCTCTCCCAGAGCTCCTCCAGGCTCACAACGCCTCGCAGCTCTCTGACGCTGCCTTCCATGCCTGCTGGGATAACCAACATGGCTATCGGAGACATGAGCTCCATGTTGACAGCGCTGGCTGAGGAAAGCAAATTTCTTAACCTGTTGTCTTAACGCCGGGTCAAAAAGAAACAAAGAGACAGACATTCATGCTCTTTGGAATCCTGTCTTTGATAACCATTTCAAGTACTGTGTCCTGTTTATTTGTGGAAATGACGTAACACTGCTCTTGCTGTGAGCAGAGCAGACTCAGCTTACAGAAGTAAGTTAGCACATCAAAGTGTGTCGTTTGCGAATGACTATGCTGGACTGACCCATGCTGGATTCGACACGAGAAAAACAACATTTGCATCACTCCTTGTAAACTAGGGAATTAGGTTTATTTGTGCTTGTTTGTTTCCAGTAATTAATGCATTATGCAAATTAAAGTGTTACTGTACCTATTAGTCAATAAGGAATCTAAACTGGCAACATGTTTTTATGTTACATCAAAAGCCATTATTTACGCACATTTTGACAAAGACGTCTTGCCTAAACTTAGATCTCACCGCATTGCATTTCCGTAAACATCTTGCCGAACTTACATTGATATTCAAGAAACCGGTATGACAAGTGCCTTGCTGTACTGTATATTTCTGTCTGTTGGTAAGAGCACACTGATAGAAGGTATTTAGAATGTTTTTTTTTTTTTTTTACGAATTTCCTTGATAAACTATTTAAAAGGTAAAATGACCTAAATGATGTCATGGATGATGATTCTGGCTTGATTGTCATCGTGTATATATAACCGTTGCTGTTTCTTCCCCAGACAGAGGGCTTTGCTTGGGTTACTTTAGCCATCCCCATGACTATGTCACTTCAGTTTACCTTCTAGGGTTAAATGCCTGTCAGTAAATTACAAATCAAGACTGGAAATGTATTTTACAGTGTTCTAATGAAAAATACGTGTTCGCTATTGGTCAGTCTGCAGAGATTACAGTGTGCAAGTACCGCAGAGTGTGTCGTCGACCATTAGGGAATGCTCTGTCCTTCAACAAGACAGCACTGGAGAAACTTCTGTATAAAAAACAATATCAATTCTGTTTTATTCACCAGAGTTCAAAATAACCTTTTATACACTCTTAGCAGCACATATGTAGTGTGCTAAATATGTATATAGCTTTTGTACATTTTATAAAATACAATAACATTTTTTTTTACTTATCTTGTCTGCACTGAGTCTTTTCAAACCACGTCCCTTTTTCCCCTTTGAGGTACAAGTACGCTTAATTGTGTTGGGTCTCCAGTAAGTCCTAACCACTAAATAGACAGAGCGATGTATTGATTTACAAGCATTAGAAAATCAAACTTCATTTTAGATGCTGTAGAATTTGCAAACCATGTGTGTTTTCGATGTGCATAGCAAGTGTCCCAGTATACAAATGGTATCAATGAGGAAATGACTTATTTAAATATACAATTCTGGTATTTACATATCCGTTGACTTTATTATGAAAGCCAAATGTTTAAAATATACAGCAATACAAAATATACTGAAAATGTCAGTTGAATCTGCTTACTATAGTTAAAACATTTCCACTAAGCACAATGGACCCTACTTCCCCTGTGACTGAGAAACATGCATTTTTTTTTGCAGCTTCAATTCCACTCTCCTCACCAATGGGATGCTCTGTCTTCACTTCTTTAGATCAGGTCAGATTGTTTTAGGTCACTGTGCCTCCCTTGAGTTCATTGTGCAGATCTGAATGAAATCGTTTATGTCCACAAAGCTGGCAAGTACATGGTCCTTGCTTTTTCATGAAGCAGATGAAAAAGGAATCTGCAAAAACACAGAACACATGCACTAAGCACTTTCTAAAGTTAGCCCCTGCGTTGTCCAAAATTAACAGTGGCAGACTGGCCCAAAGGAAATAGTTTCAGAAGCCACATAAAACAGACCACTCGCAGTGGTAAGAGGCCCTGGAACTCAGCTACAAATCTGAGAAAAGAACACATGATTGTATTGCTGATTGCTTTTGCCACTGGAATCCCTTATTCTTTCTGAGGATAGAGCAGGCAGGAAGAATAACCCTGGGATAAGGAGAATAGAAGAAACAGTTAGAGCGAGAGAATGTGCTTGTTTGAATAACTGACACACTGTAATTAGACAGGGATGCCAGTAAACAGCGGCACTTTAAGGTTTCCAAATGTAAATCATGTTTATACCCATGTTGATATAGCATTATGCAGTCATGACTCGGGTACCAGTCTCCTTCCTCCTGTTTCTTCACCTCAGGGTTGTTACTGTGCTCTTCTCTCCTGTTTTGAATCATTGCTTGATGAAACCTTCCTCGCTCACTCTTACAATATTTTAACCACCCTCCACCAGCAATAGCCAACAGCTGTACAAAAAAAGCAGCTGACAGAGAACTACTTCAGCATATAAAACAAAAAGGATTTACAGAAACACAGCTCAACCCGAGCTCTGCTCTCACAGTTTGTGGACATGAGCAGTGACTCACGAGCAACTTGCTTTCCTTGTCTCTGCTGCTAGTGTGTGTTATTCTCTTAGTTCATTTTTTGTCTTCACAATTTCGTAAACATCAAACATTCACATTGGAGAGGCATCATAAATGAAGCATCTTTACTCCAGAAAAATTCTTTACATGCATTGTGATTAATCCTCACACTAGGGGGTTCAGTAGCCTGTGTTGGACAGGACTGTTTGTGTCGTACACATGATCACTCCTACACAGCATGTCCGTGGATGCAGACTCCTACCTGTTAGGACATCAGGAGATTCAGCCTCAGCGTTGACCTATTTTATTTACAGATCAACCATCACAAAATGTTCTTTTAAATGACTTCAAATGGAATGCAATAGGAATTACATCAGGAAAAATTATTATTGCTAGTGAATCCTCTAGTTATTCTGATAATAAATCTGTATACATTATATTTCCATTTGCAGTCATTTTCTTAAAGTGATACCAGTAGAAAATGTTTTTAATTCAGGACATTAAGGAGGTGCTGGAGAGCTAAAATGACAGTCACTAATCCACATGTTTTAATGCAGTCCCCCCCCCCCATATCAGCTATTCATACGCATCCTTTAATTTCATCACAAACAGACACTGGTCTTTTTATTAGGACATATATAGGAAATGTATTAAGAACAATCCAGTTATACTGTGCCCTTTGATCACCAGAGGAAGCTCATCTTAATAAATAAGAACACAACGCATTGTTGGACTTTATTGCATTGCTGAATCGGAATTAACATCAAAGCATTTCAAAGCACAATAAGGACTATTGAGTTCATTGAGTTCTGACCTCGGTCACGCTGCGGGAAGCGATGCCATGAGTATAAGATCCTTTGATTTATTTCCACAACTGTATAACTGCAACATGTATCTGCTGGGAATTAGCACTCAGTACACTACGGCCCTTGAACACCACCAGATACTCTGTAACCTTTGACCCTGGAAGCTGAAGACATTACCAGGAAAGCTCATTACGAGATGGGGGTCCCCTGGACATTGGCTTCCAAGTTGTAAAGCGATGTCATGCTTTATTTTGGGATCTTGTTTGAAGCTCACTGAAACACAGAAATACACTCGCTTTCAACCATGTAATAGGCAGCTAATTGGAGGGCTGTTAGTAAGCCATTGGCTGTGTAACACTAGCATCCTTCCTTATGTTGTGATCATTGCAGTGAATGTGCTCCTCATAGGACAGTGGCCCAAACAACCTCCAAACCCTTAGCATTGCATTTATAACATTTTCTTCTACAGATGCTTGACTAAGAGGCCTATTTTGAACTGCTCTTTTCTGGCACCTTAGTCATTTCTTGCTAATTTTGTAATGTATCCCCTTCGGTCACAATTTTGTTATTTCATTTTTAGAAATGTTAAAACAATTTGTGTGAACTCTATGGAGTTTTTCCAAAACTTTGGAAAAAAACAACAGATACATTGATAGGAAACTTGACAGGGTACAATTATACATGCAGGACTGAAGGAGACATGTTGCTGATTTTCATTTGAAGGCCAAAAATATCTGTACCGGTACTATAAAATGGTTTAAAAGTAAAAAACAAAACAAAGGTGAAATCAGTCTTGGATATACAAAAAAGAAGACGTGTCTGGGTGGTGATGGTCTCCTCCTTCATTGTGCTGTTAGGTCTTTATCAATCACCTGTGATGTTTTTCAGCTTGCTATCTGAACCACTGCTTTGCCGTTGAGCAGGGTCGGCGCAGTCTTCCTCCGTGACATTGAAGTTTGACACCCACATCTGTGCAAACGTTGTTATTCACCGGCATCTCCGTCCATTAAAATACACTGCGAGGTGTGAATGGCAGGCTCGCTGACCCAGTCGGGATAACATCTTGTGGGTCTCGAACCGGAGATCCTGTCATTTTAGACAAGGAGATAAATGACTACACTGCTCCGAGCGAGCCGTGGAGAGCACCCCTGGTCCCCTTTGCACTTCACTGCTCTCCTCAAGTTAATTGCTTATAAAATAAAACATTAAGGCATTAACATTTTGACTGTGCATTATTACATTTGTCATCCAGTAATAAGAGTGAATCTACATAGAAAATTGCATGGTGCAATGTGAAAGGAGGCCATCCTGTTTGTTATGGATAGCATTTGCAAGTTGTGGCTGTGCTGATGGATCATGCTGTAAGACTCTTGATAGCTCATTCATTTTTATTATGATGTGCGAGGCAAATTCTATAGGATTCTAGCTGTCTTTGTACACAGAAAGACTACAGTAATGCATGAATCAATTTGAATTCCCAATCAAAACTGAGCTTTCCTGTCAGGAGCTTACTGAAATATAATATACATAGATTAGCAATATTTTTGCTGTTCCATTTGAGCAGCACTAGAAAATCTCATTTGGAACAGATTCATTTTTTTTCTAAAAAGAACATTCACAGATCATGTATGTCATTGTAAACTAAGGCAGGGATGGTGGCAAAATACAACTGTAGGAACAATACTGATTTCTTCTTTGTTATTTTCTGAGCGTGGCTAGTATTGTCATGACCGCAGTCACTAACAGTGAGAGTTTGATCACCAGTGCTTTATACTTTAGTATAGCACTATATTAATTAAAAGGATTAGGAAAGTTGACTTGCATGTGTCATACAGCGTTATGCAAATCTTCTCAAAACTGCTACTGATAGGAATAGGAGCTGCTACTACCCTAAGAGATATACTGTATACAGACCAATAAGAGCTGTGAAACTCTCAGATCTCTGCATGATTACAAAAAAGACAACTGTAGGTCCATCCATAAGGGAATAAAGCTAAGAATGCAGCCATGCTGGGGGTAAAGTAGCTTATGCATTAGCTGTGATCATTTGCTTGGTTGGGGCTGAATGTGGAGATTATTTTTGGGGGATGGGGAATCAGGTCAAAAGGGTTTAGAATCATATCTGGATTTCAAGGACAATACTGAAATCTAACGGGCCAAATTCTTAACAAGGGCAGAGGAAACCACAGTTACACAGCGATTCAGCTTCACAGGAAGAATTGATCCAAGATGCAGCAAAACAAATAAGGTTCATAAAGAGATTTGAGTCAATACTGGGACTCAAATCTCATATTTATATACATGTCATGTTGGTTTATGAAGAATTCTGCACATACAAAGATTAATTCTCAAACTGAACGCAGTAGGGATTCAAGGAAATGCATGCACATGATTTAAGGAGTGGTTAACATGTAGAAAACAGAAAGTACTGATTAGAGGAGAAACCTCAAAAATGGAGCGAGGTAACCAGTGGTGTACCACAGGGATCAGTATTAGGTCCTCTGCTATTCCTAATCTACATTAATGATTTAGATTCTGGTATAGTAAGCAAACTTGTTAAATTTGCAGATGACACAAAAATAGAGGAGTGGCAAACACTGTTGCAGCAGGAAAGGTCATTCAAAATTATCTAGACAGCATTCAGAACTTGGCAGACACATGGCAAATAACATTTAATAGAGAAAAGTGTAAGGTACTGCACGCAGACAATAAAAAATGTGCATTATAAATACCAAGAAGGAATCTATGAAAAAGACCTAGGAGTTTATGTTGACTCAGAAATGTCTTCATCTAGACAATGTGGGGAAGCTATAAAAAAGGCAAACAAGATACTCGGATATATTGTGAAAAGTGTTGAATTTAAATCAAGGGAAGTAATGTTAAAACAATGCATTAGTAAGACCTCGTCTAGAATATTGTGTCCAGTTCTGGTCACCTCGTTACAAAAATGATATTGCTGCTCTAGAAAGAGTGCAAAGAAGAGCAACTAGAATTATCCTGGGTTTAAAAGGCATGTCGTATGCAGACAGGCTAAAATAATTTAATCTATTCAGTCTTGAACAAAGAAGACTACGCAGCGATCTGATTCACGCATTCAAAATTCTAAAAGGTATAGACAATGTTGACCCTGGGGACTTTTTCGACCTGAAAAAATAAACAAGGACCAGGGGTCACAAATGGAGATTAGATAAAGGGGCATTCAGAACAGAAAATAGGAGACACTTTTTTACACAGATAATTGTGAGGGTCTGGAACCAACTCCCCAGTAATGTTGTTGAAGCTGACACCCTGGGATCCTTCAAGAAGCTGCTTGATGAGATTCTGGGATCAATAAGCTACTAACAACCAAACGAGCAAGATGGGCCGAATGGCCTCCTCTCATTTGTAAACTTTCTTATGTTCTTATGTTCTTATGTTCTTATGTTCTTATTATACAGTGTTACACAGGAGCATATATTAACTCCAGTTATTATTATTTTTTACATAGTTAATTAAAGATGAGAGGAAACTCCTTAAAAGATAATTTCAAATATAGCATTCTAGCATTCCACATCAAGACGAGTTTCCTCACCTTACTCACCAGCATAATCTGCAAGGATCGCCTTTCCAGGGAGTACAAGTTTCTGAGTACAACCTTAAGTCAATGTACTGGGCCTTCCCAAGATCCTCCCTGCTCTTGAAACAAAGCAAAAGTTAATGGCAAAAGAGTCAGGAGATGTAATAATAGGACGCGTCAGAATTGTTTTAATATTAGCAGAGAAGGTGTTGAATATTTAAAAACTGGCAACCAAGGTGCAATCAGTTAACCTCTGGAGCTGAGATGCAAGGTGTATTAATAACTAATGGGAAAGTCCTGCTGACTTGTGAGTGAATCGGTATAATGAGATGGCCACAGCAAACCAGCAACCATGAGTATTAGCATAAAGGAAGTATGGGGCCTTATACCTTTATCTAGTTGAATATTAATGCTTAGCAATGCATGTACTGTACTACTGCGGTCTTGATCAAAAGCTGGTATGAGTCTTCAGGGTTGTGTTATTAGCCACATATAAATGGTCTGATTTGCATCATCCAAAATGTTAATGTGTGCAGTTCTGGGGATAAAAGCAAAGTGCATGTACAGAACCGTATAGAATATAGAGGCAACTCATTGAGCAAATGAGGGGTATTTTGTTTTTAACACTCAAATAGGAAATACTTGGGTCACATTATTCTCGCCTGCACCTCCCCCTCCCAACATGCCTTTGCTGCGGTGCATGTGTGTGAGGATTTTTAATTTTTTTTTTTGTCTTCATACGTTACTGTTTTATGAGGAATTTTAAATCAAATCAAATGTCTTGGTGAGATTTGGATTTACCAGAAATCGACTCCAGCTGCTTGCAAACAATGCCCATCTGTAGCACAGTGCATTGGCAGCGATGACAGCCCCTATCCATTTGGAATGGCTGTAGACCCTCATGCAGGAAGTCAATATTCATTTGAACAAACAGCCAAACAGCCCTTCGGCATCCAATCAGCGCTGCCTATAAGCCCCCATCCTCTTGTATTTGATCAACACATGGCTCTGTGAGGCCAGGAGCACAGGCTCTCTGTTTGCTCAGGAGTCTGTCAAAACACACTAAGGATGGCGGCTGTTTCCTTACAACTACATTTACAGCACTCGTTCAAGGGCTGATTCCTTCTAAAAAGGCATTCAATCTTATAGTGGTAGTGACTAACTCACAAGGTATGTAAATAACACAGGCTCACCAGTTTTCCAAGCTGGCTTGCAAAGTTAGCAAAATCTGCTGTCTGGATACGTGTTGCTTCTGTTCCATTCTCTATTGTGCAGGGATGGAACAGAAGCAACACGTAACATCCTATTTATTAAAAACGCACAGAATAGCCTACAATACATTTAGCATTGTGACGGCGATGCACAGTAGAATTGTATTTAGTAAGATATAACAATGTGTATGTCGAAACCTTTGTATGAATATGCAGGTACTTCTCATTTATTAAATCACCCCCAAGCATTTATACTAAAAACAGGTAACATTACATTATGGATAATATCCATGATCTCAGCTCAAAGGGATTGCTGGGCACAGGGTGATCCACTTACACTAGCATTTTAAACCAAGATGAATTGTGCTACCTTGGTGTTAATAGTATTATCACTCTAATGAACTAATCATGCATACATATTCATGAGTTGTTTCCATGCAAAATAACATCTGTGTTGAAATAAATTGCCATCTGCTTTCACTACTTTGCCTCATTTCCTTCTCTTTCATTTACCAAACATTATTAAATATATGTGTGATGCTCATTAATATCAGAAGTGCTGAATAGGGTACTGCTGGAGCCCAGTGAGTTACAGCAATAGTAGGAGTAGGGCTGCATCATATCTATCACTGTAACCCTTTAAGAGCCCTACATGCTGTCCCCTTCATGTATTTATATTGGACCACTTTCCTATACACACCAAAATATCTTACATTCAAAATATACAGTAGCACAAGACCTTATGTAACTACAGGTACATGGTGCAAGGCAAATGTAGTTATTTGTGATTGCAATGCATCTATAATACTGAAGATATGATCCGGTATGAGACATACTGGAAGGTGCACACGTGTACAATGGAGTGGTATATCTTTGAAAAGTGTATCAGGTTGTGAAGCTGATATTAAGTGTTAAGGTAGGGGAATGGTGTCTGTGAAGGGTATATGAATGTGTTACATAGCATATGCTAAAAAATATAGTGTTACCGTCTTCCAACACAAACACGTTCAATTCACATGGCCAGTCAGCTACCTAAACTGATACACGCAATCACCTGCAGAGTCAGTCTCAGAACCCCATGGAAAAACAACGACTGTCTTTTTTGATCAGTGAGGAGAAACACCTGCCCCCACTCTGCCAGGAGTTAAAGAAGACATCACTGCATCCGTGACTCCTGCAGCGCTCCTTAGGGGAACCCTCTGTCCAATGGCTTTCAGTTCAATCCGGGACACTATTTTGCCTCCCAGCAGTTTCTCAGCTTTTAGCACTTCAGATGTGTCAAACCTCCATATTTCAGGTGGTAAAACATTCCGGCATCCCCCAGCGTGCAACTCTCCTTGAGGCTGCAAAATAGACCGAAAATACAAAATAACCCTCTCAGCGGATCTCAGAGCAGGAGCAGGCATCACTATCGTTTCGTAATTCTAGACTCTAAATGCTTCTGAAATCTCAGCATTCAACTCTTCTATACACAGGGTCCAGAGGTCTTCAGTCTCGGCTGTTAATTCGACTCGTGTTTAAAGCTCTAAAGTAATTCAGCCGCATGAGGGAATGACTACATGACGTCTGTGACGCAAAAGAAATCGTCGCAATGTCCGTCACTCTGGTCATGGTGATGGTGAGAGGCAAGCATTTAAACACTGAAATAAGTTTGGTACAGTAGTCACAACACAGTGTTAAGTAGACAACGACAGGTAAATGTCTATTTTTATTTAATTTCAATGTTTGTGTTTTCACAAAGGCTGACGCAATGCAGATTGAGTAATTTCTAAGAGATCCTGCTGCAGATGACATACCTAAAGAAAACAGAGTCACACACATTGCACTTGTGCCTTTGATCTTCATGAAAAAAATCAACAATAAAATCAGCGGTCGGACCATAAAGAAACCCTTTTGAAACCTTCAGAAGGAATGCTGGGATGCGGTGAGGGAAGAGAAAAGTGTCCACAGCATTTCAAAGTAGCACAGCACAGGCCTACAGAACAAAGACTGCTTGCCCTTAGCGGTTTTATTCTTTGTTTTATCACCTTTCATACTGAATACGAAATAACTGAACAAAGAATCATATTGGTAACTCTGCTTGACAAGCCATTCAGCTGTTGTTTTAGAAGGACTTACGATATGATAGCTGCTGTAGCATGGTTGCTTTAACGCAAGGGTGCCCAATCCTGGTCCTGGAGGGCCGGTGTCCTCCTGGCTTCTCTTCCAACTGTCCCCTAAATTACTTAATTGGACCAATCAAGCACTTATTAGAAGCTTAATTGGTCCAATTAAGCAATTTAGTTTACAGTTGGAACAACAACCAGGAGGGACACCAGCCCTCGGGGACCAGGACTGGACACCCCTGCTTTAACAGATTGTGCTTTTCCACCTGAGGCACTTCTGCACTTTACGGGAGTAAAAACAATTGGCGACGACTAAATTAAAAAAAAAAAAAAAACAGCCTTTACCAGCTTGATCTCCTGACAGTTTGGGGATATATAGTATACAGTAGTATTATATTCTGGAAGTAACACAGAATTCTACTAGAGTCTGAAAGTATGCTTTAATTGCTTTAATTCAGGAAAACAAAAAAGTTCCCATTTTAATTGAACCCAAACTATGTATATATGATTTGCAATTTGTTGTGCAAAGGAAGAACAGACTGTATATGAATAGTGAGTGCTGGGCAGACCCCAGGAACGCTTCGCTGCTGTTATCTGTGTTCAGTAAACCTATCTTGCTTCCTTGGAAAAATGCATTGCCCCTGTTGATTATCAGCCAGGAAACAACCTCACATAAACCGGCAGAGACAACATCTAATCTTCGCCATGAAAAATAGTCTTCCCCCTCACGTTTTAGATAAGTCTGTATTAATACAGATGCATGCAAAGCAGAACCCAGCCTGTCACTGAGCTAATCATTCCAAGGGTGATAAATGATATTTATTTTCTGATGATGGAACGAAACCCCCTGGCTGATGATAATTGTAATAAAACGGACATATCAAGCCAGTAAAGTTATTAAATTATCAGCCCATAATCTGCATTAATGTCTCATCCCGACCCTGACGGGAGTCTCGCTCAGGCACTCTAGAGACAGCTTGCTGGAATGTGTCCTCCTTCAAGCTTGCAGCTTGCCCTTGACCCTTGAAAACGTGGTTTGGGTAGCTCTTTTTTTCCCACTCACTAATGTTCACATATTTTAAGCTGCTATCCTAATGTGAAACCAAAGAAGAATAAGATCGAATCCTTGATGAAGTTAAGGATTCTGAGAGTTTCTGCTTTCGTCTCCTGCACATGACCTGGTCTGATTGTGGCAGATTTCTTTCGGGTTCAGTGGAATCACTTTTGGCTGAGCAACTTAAATATCAGCCTACACTGGACATTTATAGAAAGCTGACTGAACAATTCCTGGCTCCTGTCCTTTGGTATCAATATCCCACACTCTCCAAGTGTTTTTCTTTAGTCAATAAGAGGGAATATGTAGCTTTCCTGCACAGCGTAAGCTAATGGAAAAAGAAAACCAGCACTAAAGACCCATTGTTTTCTGAATTACACTAGCAATGCCAAAGACGTAGAAAGACATAGGGATTCTGTCTCATTGAGCTGTAACAGATGTTAAAAGCTGTTGATTCCAGCTTTACACCTACAACAGTGACTTGTAACCTCAAAATAAAATACAAACTCTAAGTAAAGACTGATCTCTTAAAGGACACAAGACAAAAATACCAGAGCCATACAAAATATAAAAAGTAGCTTCATGAAAGCGCTAGTTTCCAAAAATTTAAAAATTCTCTTGATATACAAATTAAGATATACACCAGTGACACAATGAATGTCACAGATATTTTCAGCATGTGAGACATTGCACATCAGAATCCACATCTCATTAAGGTCTCTTCTTTGTACTCCGCAAAGCCCTTGAGCTCGTGAGGAGAGGGATGTTCATTAGACAGCTGGAAACTTGCAACCATTTTCCAGAGTTGTCCGTTCTTTAAAAAAAAAAAAAAGTGTTTGAACGTCTCTGAGGGAACTGGAGCTTCTGGTGCACAGCCAGCTGGACTGAAAAGAAAAAATGAAAAAGGGCTCGGTCTAATGGGGCTCCTCTTCTTTTAGGTGAGACCCACCGAAGGAATTCAAGAATGTGCATATCTTAATACCTCTGTGGATACCATACAGACAGAAAGACAGCTCTGTGGTAAAAAAGAAGAAAAAGGGAAGGGGGACAGCCTAACCAGATCCTCGAATTTTACTGTTCATGCTGCTGACATGTACAGTACTGTACGGATGACTTGGTTTCTGGTAAGTTTCTAGAAATGCCATGACAACCAGAACAACACAAAGACACAGCACTGGTGTTCTCTGCTTAAGAGATACAAAAAGAAAGACATTGATAAATAAACACCAGAGTTGTGGTTCAGGCCTTGTCTTGTGTGTTGAATATATTAGCGTGTCTTAATGTCCCCCTAGTGTACAAATAATTAATTCAAGTACTAGTTGGCATTTTACAGGTGGGGCATCTGGAGTTATCTGGCTGGCTCAGTTGGTAGCGCATTGGACTCTGGTTTACAGCAAAGTCAATTCAAGTCACACATGTGTTGATTCCTTATTTGTCAAAATATTTTTTAATTTACCCTATAGACCTGTAATCCAGGCCAATGCACAAATAAAACCGTGTTGAGAATCCCATCTTATCCACATCACAAAATATAATATTATTTTCAAGCAAGTGAGCGAGCTGGAGCTGCTGTGTTGGTAGAGCCCAGGAGCCCTCTGATTCCCAGGTTAGTGGGTTCAAACCCCATGTTAGGGGTATGTGTTTTCCTTTCATTTTTAAAGATCTTGCCCTTTTTGATAGAGTTTTTTTACAAGGTCAGTGGTCGTAAGCATATAACAAGGTTGATACAAGATCTTACATGCAATTCAAACCTCTCACATGGAGGCAAGTGGTGCAGTGTGATAATTCACTAACATGCTGTGCTGTTCAATTTGGAGTACTGGGTTCAAATCTGGTTAATTACTTCATTATTATTTTTTAACAATTGGATAATTTTCCTTATAGTCAATGAAAAAGTAAGCTCTGGATGATTCCTCCCTTTATTTTCAATGAATTGGATCATTTTCTATACAGACAATGATAAAGTTGTTTTTGTCATGGAGGTGAGATGGCACAGTGGGATAATTTGCTAGCAGGTTGCGCTGTTCTCCTTGGTGCACTGGGCCCCCACGTCAGGTAGGAGAATGGAAGTGTTGCTGCTTAAGAGAAGATTCACACTGTGCTTGATCTCCACTTACATGCACAAGTCTCTTTTAAAGGTTATTGTTGTGTGCATTGAAGAAGAGACTGTGTTGTATCTGACATACGTACAGTAATGGGTAAAACAACAGTCCAGAAGACACTTGTGTATTTTTAATGATCCTTTATTATTAACAAAGGCAATCAACTTAACCTTAACACAGGCTGACCCGATCTTCCCTGAAAAGCACTCGCACCTTCTTTATATCAGCTTCAGTAGCCAATCCCTATTAAGGCGCGCTCTCAACCTAGATTTTTATTGGACAATTCAAACACAAATGACCCAGCCATCGATACTTCAAAAGAGAAATCAAAATGCAATCATTTGTATTAGTTACTGGTGTCTAATACACCACAGAATGAAGACACAAGAATCATGGGAGCAACACCCCAACCTTCCACTCTCAGCCACTGTGTATAGATTAGTAAATGAACTTCAAACCCTTTCCAGGAACAGCGTTTCTAAATCCCGTTTGCTTCACAGGCAGAGCGCAGACGTGTGGTTTTGAAATGTATTGTTTCATAACTATTCCTTTAAAATAGGAAGCAACAAGTCTGGCAAGGGAATTCATTCCCCGAAGTCTATAAATCCCTGCCTATATACTGTAGGTGAAATGAACCTATTGAACAGCCTGCATGCTCCATCTAGTGGAGCAGTGGCACTATAAGCCATGCCAAATTTCTGAAGCTTTGCTTTAAAGGCATCACTTAGTGTTTATGTTGCCAGTATCGGACTCATAGATTCTAAAATCAGCTACCCCAGGCCGATAGAATGCATAGAATGCACTTTGGAGATTCTAGAACTTGTTTCCTTTATGACTGGCTAAGCACAATAAACCCATGAGTAAAGACTAGAGCAGGGTTTGTTATTGAGGTGACTGGTGATTAACCAGCTGGGAGGACCACGTCTTGGCAAACTGACATGTCAAAACCTGGAAATAGGCTTCCAATCCCAAAACAAGGTACCGGCATAGCATTGTGCTTCTGGTTTGTTTTATTTGGAAAATGGCTCAGAAAAATGTATGAAAGTCCATTAATTTGGATAATATTGGTTAATAGTGGCAGGGCAGTGATCATGTGACAACACCAGAGGCTGGTAGAGTGATGGCTCAATGCATAAAGTACTCTCTCGAGTAGGAGAACCTTTCTTTAGTTTTGGGTGCCTCTGCTGATAAAGTTTAAGTGTGAACCCGGGGAAAATCTGAAGGACTTGGAGCTGTAAGTAATCTGGGAGCAGCACAGAGAGGTGCTCTTCAAGAATATGTTCGCTCAGCTTTGAAATGAACACTTTCACCTTATTAAAGTTTACGGTAAATCTGCAGTTTTCTCCCCATGCTTTTCCCATGGTTAGCCTATGCATTTACCGTGCTTTGCAATGTTTTTGAATATGCTTTACCATGGTTTCCCTGTGCTTTTAGAAGCTCTAGCACATTCATTCTAGGATCAGATTCACCCTCGCTGCCCGTCCTGCATCTCTGTGCGCAGAGTGGATTCATTAAACACTGCGCTCAAGGATAGATGCAAACTCAGAGTGGATTCATTAAACACTGTGCTCGAGGATAGATGCAAACTCAGAGTGGATTCATTAAACACTGTGCTCAAGGATAGATGCAAACTCAGAGTGGATTCATTAAACACTGCACTGAAGGATAGGGGCAAACTCAGAGTGGATTCATTAAACACTGTGCTCAAGGATAGATGCAAACTCAGAGTGGATTCATTAAACACTGTGCTCAAGGATAGATGCAAACTCAGAGTGGATTCATTAAACACTGCACTGAAGGATAGGGGCAAACTCAGAGTGGATTCATTAAACACTGTGCTCAAGGATAGATGCAAACTCAGAGTGGATTCATTAAACACTGTGCTCAAGGATAGGGGCAAACTCAGAGTGGATTCATTAAACACTGTGCTCAAGGATAGATGCAAACTCAGAGTGGATTCATTAAACACTGCACTGAAGGATAGATGCAAACTCAGAGTGGATTCATTAAACACTGTGCTCAAGGATAGATGCAAACTCAGAGTGGATTCATTAAACACTGTGCTCAAGGATAGATGCAAACTCAGAGTGGATTCATTAAACACTGTGCTCAAGGATAGATGCAAACTCAGAGTGGATTCATTAAACACTGTGCTCAAGGATAGATGCAAACTCAGAGTGGATTCATTAAACACTGTGCTCGAGGATAGAGGCAAACTCAGAG
This sequence comes from Acipenser oxyrinchus oxyrinchus, assembly GCA_030684275.1. Lineage (NCBI taxonomy): Eukaryota > Metazoa > Chordata > Actinopteri > Acipenseriformes > Acipenseridae > Acipenser > Acipenser oxyrinchus. The sequence goes on along the minus strand of CM060257.1, from coordinate 668,995 downwards.
TGGATTCATTAAACACTGTGCTCGAGGATAGAGGCAAACTCAGAGTGGATTCATTAAACACTGTGCTCGAGGATAGAGGCAAACTCAGAGTGGATTCATTAAACACTGTGCTCGAGGATAGATGCAAACTCAGAGTGGATTCATTAAACACTGTGCTCAAGGATAGGGGCAAACTCAGAGTGGATTCATTAAACACTGTGCTCAAGGATCGAGGCAAACTCAGAGTGGATTCATTAAACACTGCGCTCAAGGATAGATGCAAACTCAGAGTGGATTCATTAAACACTGCGCTCAAGGATCGAGGCAAACTCAGAGTGGATTCATTAAACACTGCGCTCAAGGATAGATGCAAACTCAGAGTGGATTCATTAAACACTGTGCTCGAGGATAGATGCAAACTCAGAGTGGATTCATTAAACACTGTGCTCAAGGATAGGGGCAAACTCAGAGTGGATTCATTAAACACTGCGCTCAAGGATCGAGGCAAACTCAGAGTGGATTCATTAAACACTGCGCTCAAGGATAGATGCAAACTCAGAGTGGATTCATTAAACACTGTGCTCGAGGATAGATGCAAACTCAGAGTGGATTCATTAAACACTGTGCTCGAGGATAGATGCAAACTCAGAGTGGATTCATTAAACACTGTGCTCAAGGATAGAGGCAAACTCAGAGTGGATTCATTAAACACTGCGCTCAAGGATAGATGCAAACTCAGAGTGGATTCATTAAACACTGCGCTCAAGGATAGATGCAAACTCAGAGTGGATTCATTAAACACTGTGCTCAAGGATAGATGCAAACTCAGAGTGGATTCATTAAACACTGTGCTCAAGGATAGATGCAAACTCAGAGTGGATTCATTAAACACTGTGCTCGAGGATAGATGCAAACTCAGAGTGGATTCATTAAACACTGTGCTCAAGGATAGGGGCAAACTCAGAGTGGATTCATTAAACACTGCGCTCAAGGATAGATGCAAACTCAGAGTGGATTCATTAAACACTGTGCTCAAGGATAGATGCAAACTCAGAGTGGATTCATTAAACACTGCGCTCAAGGATAGAGGCAAACTCAGAGTGGATTCATTAAACACTGCGCTCAAGGATAGATGCAAACTCAGAGTGGATTCATTAAACACTGTGCTCAAGGATAGATGCAAACTCAGAGTGGATTCATTAAACACTGTGCTCAAGGATAGATGCAAACTCAGAGTGGATTCATTAAACACTGCACTGAAGGATAGGGGCAAACTCAGAGTGGATTCATTAAACACTGCGCTCAAGGATAGATGCAAACTCAGAGTGGATTCATTAAACACTGTGCTCAAGGATAGATGCAAACTCAGAGTGGATTCATTAAACACTGTGCTCGAGGATAGATGCAAACTCAGAGTGGATTCATTAAACACTGTGCTCGAGGATAGAGGCAAACTCAGAGTGGATTCATTAAACACTGTGCTCGAGGATAGAGGCAAACTCAGAGTGGATTCATTAAACACTGTGCTCGAGGATAGATGCAAACTCAGAGTGGATTCATTAAACACTGTGCTCAAGGATAGGGGCAAACTCAGAGTGGATTCATTAAACACTGTGCTCGAGGATAGAGGCAAACTCAGAGTGGATTCATTAAACACTGTGCTCAAGGATAGAGGCAAACTCAGAGTGGATTCATTAAACACTGTGCTCAAGGATAGATGCAAACTCAGAGTGGATTCATTAAACACTGCACTGAAGGATAGGGGCAAACTCAGAGTGGATTCATTAAACACTGTGCTCAAGGATAGATGCAAACTCAGAGTGGATTCATTAAACACTGTGCTCAAGGATAGATGCAAACTCAGAGTGGATTCATTAAACACTGTGCTCAAGGATAGATGCAAACTCAGAGTGGATTCATTAAACACTGTGCTCAAGGATAGAGGCAAACTCAGAGTGGATTCATTAAACACTGTGCTCAAGGATAGATGCAAACTCAGAGTGGATTCATTAAACACTGTGCTCAAGGATAGATGCAAACTCAGAGTGGATTCATTAAACACTGCGCTCAAGGATAGATGCAAACTCAGAGTGGATTCATTAAACACTGTGCTCAAGGATAGATGCAAACTCAGAGTGGATTCATTAAACACTGTGCTCAAGGATCGAGGCAAACTCAGAGTGGATTCATTAAACACTGTGCTCAAGGATAGAGGCAACCACTTCTATGAGACAGCACAGCTTTCAAGAGTGTCCCTGGGAACTCCAGGAGTGGTACAATTCACATGCACCTGGTTTTAAACACAGGTTTCAGCTACAATGCTAAATGCAAAGAACTGATGAAAAGAGCTCTGGTACTGTCCTTTCTGTCACAGCCGGCAGGCCAGTCTTCATAACGCTTTAGATTGATAACGTTGTTTAGAAACACTCTCGATGTTAAAATGAAGAAACCTGCTGGCTGTTTTACAGGGAGGGAATGGGGAGACTCTGGTAATGTCTTTCAGTTTCCAGAAGCGACCCCTTCATTAAACACATGTATTCGCATAAAAAATACACATCTCAAAGAATAAGCATAATTTGAAGATAAGGAAATGTTGAAGATAAGGAAATGTTGAGGTTATGATGAGTTAACTTGAACAAGATTTCAATAACAGCCTCGCAAATTAAAACTGTTGGTTCTGGATGGCACTTGCATGATGCCATGTCATTAACAATCTGTAAAACCCCATGCCTTCCAAAAACAAATGGATACCGTTTTAAAAAAACACGCAGTTTAGTGATTCAATTTGTTTCTTTAATTTTTTAAAATCCCCACTCATTTCAATTCCAAATCTTTTCATCAGAAGAATGTTTCTAACCCCTTCCAAGTGTCTGCTGAAGAAATCAAGCTTGGCAGATAACAATGCCCAATACAATATTCAAAACACATGTGGGAAGGCTATGGTATTATGATCACCATATATACAGATACATAGATGTACATATCTAACCCTCTGGTAAGTAGAACAAAGAGGTGCGTTTGCATTTCACTTGCACGTTGTTTCTGTTTCCATACAGCCCAGTGGCTCAGAGGCTCAGCTGGGTTTTATCATGCCGGGACCCTCTGGGTAAACTGATGGTAGCACCCGTCTTCTCTTTAAAACAAAACCGCTCTCTGTGATCTCCCAAGCCGACTTTTTGTAAACTGAGTGGTATTTACCTGCTCCCAACCTAACCTCTAACCTCTAACCTCAAACCTCTAGCCTCTAGCCCTGACTCCTAACCCCTGACTGCAGCGCAGAGAGAATTCGTTCAAAGTTTATTTTAGGCATCTTCACTACTTCGCTCCCAGTAAAGCACAGGGTTGTTTTCAAAATGTTTTTTTCTCAAATATACTGCATAGCTGTGAAAGACAATGGACCTCCCAATCATCAGCCTGCCACAGTGGGTCCTGTTCTAGTAGCTCACTCCTTATTTATAGACCATCGGCTCATTTTTAATAGCCTGTTTGATAAATGATCGCACATGAGGATTGGTATTTATGAAATGCAAGGGCTTATGATTTATTTTAGGGTTCCAGAATTCTCTAACCTTAACCCTAAGCCTAATTCCCTGAATACATGAAACCTTAATCCTAACCCTAACCCTAATGTTAACACTGTTTAGTCTTTAAGTAAAGTAGGTGCTGTTTTCTGAAGAGGGTGCATAATGTTGTTGATTTAAAAAAAAAAGATTAGCCAAAATGATTGATTAGATTGAACTGTGGTCTGTCCTGGTGTTCATTTAATGTTCCAGGGTGTCAGGACACATTATTTGGCTACACCCTGGATAAAGAAGCACTATTTGGTATTGTATTGTAGCTGTATACCTGTTTTGATGCTTTTTAAAAAGTAGATCATTTCTTCTGTAAATGCACGTTAAATCGTTGCTATGCCATCAAAAGGCACCTATGCTTATTCTGGCTTGACATCGTGCACTACTTGTTTGAAGATTAAAAATGATCTAAAGGCAGACAATTTTAACAGCTGCGATTTAAAAAAAAAAAAAGCCTGAAGCTCATGTTTCAAAGACCCCTGGGTCCTTATTTGATCTTCGAAGGACTGCCATTGAAAGGTGGGCCACAGGTAGGGTTTGTGTTTCTCGTCTGAGCTGGATCCAGTCTTCTGTGCAGTGACCCCTTACTCTGCCAGCGTCTGCTGCGATACACCATTCCCATCATGCACAGGGCATGCCAGTTCCCAGGAGTGCCTGCTCGCTCCTGCCATCTGCCATGATTTATAGAAAATGGGCAATGATTTATGGCCCAGTCATCCCACAATGAAGTCATTTTCTTTCATTTGCTTGGCCTCTGACTCCCCCCGCACTCCCAGCCAGGTTTGAGAAATGAGCGCTAATCATACACCGAAATGATATTTAAGCAGGGGGACTGGCTGGGAATTCAGGCCTTTAATAAAATGAATTTTCAACAGAGGGTGTTTGCTAATCATGAGCTGGAACATGCTGGCTGTTTGAGAGCTCTGGAGGTGAAATGCTTGTTGATTATTAACTCTCATTGAGGGTATATTTCAATAGGCAGGCCCTGGACTGGTTCAAGTCACCACCTATCCTTGTTCTGAAGCCCTGACACAGCAGACAAACTAGGTCTGCTGTCAAGGGGCTCCCCTGCTTTTAGTGCTGTCCTCCTTCTGCCTCGAAAGGTCGAGAGCTTTCAGTCCCAGACAGCCTGGTATCCGCTCTGTGATCTCGATCAGGGACGACGGGGTGGAGAGGGTAAGGAGCGGACAGGATGGGTCCACACTGCCAGCAACGCGTGCCAGCTGCCTATGAGAGATCAGGCATGGGAAAGCATGACAGATCACCACTGCACCCGGCCGGGGTTAGGGGTTGATAAACTAGAAGCACCTGCCACATGTAGCACACACTTCTAATCTGGGCTTGCCCTTAAATGATACTTCATTTGTTCCGCTGACAGCTTCCCTGGCATGTGGTTTATAAAGTATATAATACCTTCCTGTTGAAAGTCCTCTTGACATACTTCGACTAAGGGCTGGTACATTAGTATGTGCTTCCATATCCGGCTGCTGAAATGATTGATGTTTCACAACGAACAGCCTCGAAGGTGAAGCTGTGGGCCATTCTGAAGAACAGACTGTGTTGTAGGAAGTAATCACTCAGGAATGGGCCCGTTCCCTCCTGAATAATTCAAAAACTGTTAATGGTGCTGTCTCTGGTTCTCTGGCGTTCCTATGATACAGTCTTTAGAAAAGCATCCGACACATCAATTGAAGTAGAATTCGTAGGTACAGTGCATCTATGTGCATTTTAAAGCCTGTCTAAATCAGCATGGGTGTGAGCTGCACAAGACACATACAAATAAATAAACAGCAGAGCAATCCTTTTGTGCTCGTATTGCATGCCTGTCACACACAGTTCCAGAATGAATGGAGTTATTGTCTGGGTCCTGCCTTGACTGCAGTACTCGCCATGGAATAAAGATTCATGCAAAATACTGTTTGGAAAATCTTGCTGACTTCAGTGCACACACAGAGCTCAGTGAAACCCCCTCCGCAGTCCCATGATGCTCCTTGAGCACACACAGAGCTCAGTGAAACCCCCTCCGCAGTCCCATGATGCTCCTTGTGCACACACAGAGCTCAGTGAAACCCCCTCCGCAGTCCCATGATGCTCCTTGTGCACACACAGAGCTCAGTGAAACCCCCTCCGCAGTCCCATGATGCTCCTTGTGCACACACAGAGCTCAGTGAAACCCCTCCAAGCAGTCCCATGATGCTCCTTGTGCACACACAGAGCTCAGTGAAACCCCCTCCGCAGTCCCATGATGCTCCTTGAGCACACACAGAGCTCAGTGAAACCCCCTCCGCAGTCCCATGATGCTCCTTGTGCACACACAGAGCTCAGTGAAACCCCCTCCGCAGTCCCATGATGCTCCTTGTGCACACACAGAGGTCAGTGAAACCCCCTCCGCAGTCCCATGATGCTCCTTGTGCACACACAGAGGTCAGTGAAACCCCCTCCGCAGTCCCATGATGCTCCTTGTTTAAGTGACAGCATCAGGACAGAAGCACTGACACCAGTCTCCAATACTTTATTTAATTCTGTGCCTGGTAATGATGTGTTATATATTGCCAAAAGTGAAGTAATATCAAATATGCCCCTCAGAGATCATGTCAATTAGACGGAACGAGCCAATATATTAAATATGCTAGAGCTTCATTAGCAGGTTGTAAAGTGATGCCACACACATTGTATTCTAGTCGCTCTCTCGCTCCCACATTGTATTCTAGTCGCTCTCTCACTCACACAGCACATCAGATTGAAGTGCGTTCCCAGGGCTGTGGAGGGACTTGCTTACTGTCTTTTTTTTTTTTTTGGCACTACATTTAAAAGAACAAGAACAAAACAACGCCATTGGCTTTCATAACTGAACCCGTCATCTTTTATTAAACCCAAGTTCTCATTCTCTCATGTTACAGCATTTCACGTGCAGGAAAGTCCTACAGGTCCCACACCATGATAACAGTGTACCTCATGTCCAGTGAGCTATGATGACAATAACACTGGATTTTCTTTACTGTAGGCCTATAGCTAGAGCCCCCTCTTGTGTCTGTTAGCTGCAATGATGATCAGAAAAACAACACTGTCTAATTATAATCTTTATTAAACCATTTTACCCGAGAGAGAGAGAGAGAGAGAGAGAGAGATCGAGATCGAGATCGATCGATCATTATATGGTAAAAATCGAATTTCTATTTTAATGCAGATGCTTTTTTTCCTCCAGATGTATCAGCATATGCTCCCTGTTGTGCCCAGGAGACTACAGGTGAACCGCTTGCCTTTCCCATCAGGTGTAAAGGCTGACACTCTAGGCCCCAGTGAAGGCTACTGAGGGACATTTCAAATGCTGCCTGAGCCGCATTGCTTCTTCGGAAAAGCACAGGCCCACATACTGGCTGTTTTAAAGGGGGTTTTAATGTTTGTTTGATTTTGTTTTTTTCAACCAGGATAAAAAACAAAGGGGAAGTGTAAACAGTCAAATTGCTGGGAGGTATAAACAGTATTCATGGCATGGTACAGTATTGTATAAATATCATAAAAGTGTCACTTCGTTGTTTAAGGTGTTTCAATACCCTTATAAAGGTTTCACACTGTATTTTGGCACTGTGTTTTTTGCAGCCCCCAGTTTACCCTGTTTTGCTATGTTTTTTTAATATGCGTTATCATGCATTGCCTGGTCTTTACCACGCTTCCCTATGCTTTACCATGCTTTCACTGTGCTGTGTTTTTACTATAAGACACTTTTATAAGGGTGCAGTTGCCACTGTGCTCCCTTACTGAGCTTCTCTGAAGAGCAGAGCCTTGTGTTGCTCACAAGTCAGTGTCTGGAGCCGTGTTCAGAAGATAACATACGACAGATACTGCTCAGAGTTTTGTATTTGTATTGTTGTTGTTTTTTTAACTATTTTGTTTTACTACACCACTAGACTCTTGTAATATTTCAACAGCACACTAGAGGGAGCTGTATTTCACTAAATGAAAGCTCTTCCTCACTGGTATTGCTGTTCCACACTGGGGATTGTCAGCTGTGCTCTAAACCCTTCTGTATCTGCTGCTGCTCTGGCCTGAGCCTTGCAATGCGTGATGATGGGTGAAGCCCCGTTGCAGCCATGGCAACTTGCTGGATACTTTTGAGCAACTTGGTGAAAAACCGAAAAGTAACTGCTTGAAAAACTGTTTCAAGACTTTAATAAGTAAAGTGAGTCTTACAAGGACAAGGAATGGAGTTCAAGACCTGAAATAAACAACGCAGTTCAGTGCATCACTCATTTACAATTCAGAGTTTGTGACATCAGCATATTTTATTGCAGGTTCGCAGGGTTTGGAATCCAAGTGGTGCTGAACGCTGGGTTGTCATGTCATTTCTGATACCAGACACCAAACAATGACATCATCACGTATACCTAGGTGTGAAACATGGAGAGGGGGTGAAGATACCGCCTGTGTTTGCACAGCGCGTACCTGGGATGCCAGTCTGTCAGGTTCGCTGCTCTCATACAGTTAGCATGGACAGGTGATGGAAACAAACAACACAAAACTGAATACGAAACGATATTCTGGGCTGCTTTATATTTATACCAAACATGCAGGAATCACCAGTAATTGCCATTGTTAGAGATATCGGCAAGTATGGTTATTTTGTATTAATATTTCACTTCAATACCAAACCCTAGCTTCAAACCTAACTTTAACACCTAACATTATTTATTCTGGTTACAAAATGACAACCTAAATCCCCCCTCCCCCCTCCCTCAGCTGTCATGATACTTGGTATTTAATATGAGTTGTTGGGAATAAAATCAGATTCTGTGGATACTGGGTGGGTGTCTGTCAGTCCATCCATCACTGCATCTAAGTTATGCATCATTATTCTCTCTGTTACATGCTGAATGTCCTCGTCCTCAGCTTGTTCAACACACTGCTAGCTTCAGTTCTGAATTTACAGTCTTGACAGGGATTTATGTTACTGGCATTCTGAAAGACAGATCCTGTTGAGATTGACTACAATTGAATCCGGTCACATGAATCAGGTAAAACTAGAAAGACTTGTGTGAGAGTGAAGAACCCAGTGAACTCTGTGATGTTCCCAGGGGACTGTCCATGGAGGCAGCATGGCTCCAGTTCACAGAGACATTCTTCTTGCCTTGCCTCGTGACATTTGCATGCCTTTATTAATGTTTTCATGACCCGGGAAGATCGCTGACAATGAAAGGGTTAATAATGAACTCTGACTCGCGGCTTGCTCCAGTAACAAGGACCCAGGAAGATCACTGACAATGAAAGGGTTAATAATGAACTTTATTATTTATTTATTTATTATTAACTATGATTAAAAATAAAGAAAATGTTTTGAAAACAAACTAAATAAACAAGATAAACGAGATGTATTGCCTTGTAGGAATGACAACCACCACTAACTCTTGTCAGTATTTGATTTAAGCAAAGAAACACACAGGCACCTCCACTCTATATAGAAAGAACATCACAGGTGTGTTTATACAGTCATTATTCATAGACACCGGAAAAAGCCATGCAAATCTGCAGGAAGATTCCGATGACAGAACTAATACAAATTCCTAATGTTTCTCTCTTTTCACTGCCTTTCTAACCTCTGGAAGGAGTGAGTAATGGATCATTGCCATGGTGTCTGGAAAAGAATGCTGTTGCGAAATGAATGCTGTAGGCTATGCCTTAATTACAAGCGAAGGGAGGGCCCCCAAAACCAGTCTGTTCCAGCTTAAACCAGACACAGAAACTCAGCTAACACGCCTTTCCATCTCCACAATGACAATATGAAGGGAAATGATGCATGACCACGTTATGTCATGTAATTACACAATGGCCCTTTGAACAGGTACTGCATTCGCTACTCCTCAGAAGCCATTCGTCCAGCTGTAACTGGTCTGGCCTGCCTCAGCCAGCTGTTATATCATAATATTGACTTTCTCCAGGACTGGAACATCAATAACATCTGGGAGCTCACAGTCAACAAACATCCACATTCCATTCTACTACAGCGCATACAGACCACATTATACCTGTACATTATTAAATAATGTTTAACTCTTGTGAAGTTCATATTTCTGTCTGTTCTGTTATAAGACAACACAGGACTCCTATTTATCTTTTTCTTTTTTAATGGAAAACAAGTTCATTTTACGAAATCTATTTATAAAACAACCAAGTAATATTGTATTAAAGATTCACCAAAGCTAGCTTACGCACTCTCGAACCGAGTTTCTTAAAATTACAATAACAGGGATTTCTCGCCTTGCAAAAAAAGGGCTTTCATTCAAATCCACAGTTCTCCTCAAAACAGATTCAGAATTCTGTTTGAGTGTTTAAACAGCAGTAGCCTCAAATGTCATTGCTTTTTTATTTATTCATTTTTCTTTTACTATTAATGGTAAAAGAAGCAGAAGAGGAACAGGCTGTCTTAGCTGTTATGGTTTGCTTTCACACACAAACTCATCAATAGAGGATTACTGATCAGGGATAGATATACTGAGTGGGTTTGATTACTGATCAGGGATAGATATACTGAGTGGGTTTGATTACTGATCAGGGATAGATATACTGAGTGGGTCGAATGGGTTTGTTCTAAAGGGAATGAACCCAATTAACCAGGATGTCAGTTAAAGTTAACTGAGGTCATAGAATCAGAAGAATGACAACTAAAAGTCAGGTTCATCAGGTTCCCATCGCTCTGTACACGCGGCAGCTACATGAACTTGTGTCACTGCAGCTGTGTGAGTTTCACATGTATTACATTCCCCTTGTAAACATTTACCACGGCCATTTTGCAGTTCCTCATGCTGTTCCCATGGCTGCACTTTGATTTTACTATAGTGAACCATGGGGCGCCATGTTGAATAGGCCACCTTTATAATGGTCTCTGCTGAGGCCTGGGATGACTTGGGTTCTGAGTCGGCAGCCTGAACGACCCCTCCTCCAAACAGGACGGATTCAAAAGCACCCCGGAGCCTCCAGGGAACGAGAAGGGTTTAGGGTTATTCCTGATCATTAGCGGCTGATATTCTTTAATAGTACAAGGGGGGTAAGACGGGAGCGTGCTTTGCATTGGTTTACAAGGTGTCAGTTGAAATGGGCTCTTAGTAAATGAACAAGCCCTGAGGCTGTGGATGGGAAGGAGTAGATACTGTATGTAGGTGTTGGGTGTGGATTAATAAAATAATAACCAGAACAGCTGCTTCTTTTTATTACAAAAAGGTTATTTTATTTACTGTTCAGTAGTCTAGTTACAGACCAGATATAGAATTCTCTCGGTTTTCCAAGCAGAACAGTACAATAAATCAGTGGAAAACTGTACCGAAAAACAAAAGACACACGACTACATGACATCATTCTCCTGTGCACCCAGCCTGACATGTCATCCCCTCCCCCAACACACAAACACCCACCCTGACATGTCATCACCCCCCCCACACAAACACCCAGCCTGACATGTCATCCCCCACACACACACCCAGCCTGACATGTCATCCCCCAACACACAAACAGCCAGCCTGACATGTCATCCCCCCAACACACAAACAGCCAGCCTGACATGTCATCCCTCCCCCACACACACACCCAGCCTGACATGTCATCCCCCCACACACACCCACCCTGACATGTCATCCCTCCCCAACACACAAACACCCAGCCTGACATGTCATCATCCCCCCACACACACACACAGCCTGACATGTCATCCCCCCCCCCCACACACACACACAGCCTGACATGTCATCCCCCCCACACACACACCCAGCCTGACATGTCATCCCCCCACACACACACCCAGCCTGACATGTCATCCCCCACACACACACCCACCCTGACATGTCATCCCTCCCCAACACACAAACACCCACCCTGACATGTCATCCTCCCCACACACACACCCACCCTGACATGTCATCCCTCCCAACACACAACACCCAGCCTGACATGTCATCCTCCCCACACACAAACACCCAGCCTGACATGTCATCCCTCCCCAACACACAAACACCCAGCCTGACATGTCATCCCCCCCACACACAACACCCAGCCTGACATGTCATCCCTCCCCAACACACAAACACCCACCCTGACATGTCATCCCTCCCCAACACACAAACACCCACCCTGACATGTCATCCCCCCACACACACCCACCCCTGACATGTCATCCCTCCCCAACACACAAACACCCAGCCTGACATGTCATCCCCTCACACACACACCCAGCCTGACATGTCATCCCTCCCCAACACACAAACACCCAGCCTGACATGTCATTCCCTCCCCAACACACAAACACCCAGCCTGACATGTCATCATCCCCCACACAAACACCCACCCTGACATGTCATCCCCCACACACACACCCACCCTGACATGTCATCCTCCCCAACACACAAACACCCAGCCTGACATGTCATCCCCCTCACACACACACCCAACCTGACATGTCATCCCCCCCCACACACACACCCACCCTGACATGTCATCCTCCCCAACACACAAACACCCACCCTGGACATGTCATCCCCCCACACACACCCACCCTGACATGTCATCCTCCCCAACACACAAACACCCAGCCTGACATGTCATCCCCCCACACACACACCCAGCCTGACATGTCATCCCCTCCCCCAACACACAAACACCCAGCCTGACATGTCATCCCTTCCCCCAACACACAAACACCCAGCCTGACATGTCATTCCCTCCCCCAACACACAAACACCCAGCCTGACATGTCATCCCCCACACAAACACCCAGCCTGACATGTCATCCCCCCCTCACACACACACCCAGCCTGACATGTCATCCCCTCCCCCAACACACAAACACCCAGCCTGACATGTCATCCCTTCCCCCAACACACAAACACCCAGCCTGACATGTCATCATCCCCCCACACAAACACCCACCCTGACATGTCATCCCCCACACACACACCCACCCTGACATGTCATCCCCTCCCCCAACACACAAACACCCAGCCTGACATGTCATCCCCCCCTCACACACACACCCAGCCTGACATGTCATCCCCCCCACACACACACCCAGCCTGACATGTCATCCCTTCCCAACACACAAACACCCAGCCTGACATGTCATCCCCTCACACACACACACCCAGCCTGACATGTCATCCCCCCCCACACACACACCCAGCCTGACATGTCATCCCTTCCCCCAACACACAAACACCCACCCTGACATGTCATCACCCCCCCCCACACACACACACAGCCTGACATGTCATCCCTCCCCAACACACAAACACCCACCCTGACATGTCATCCCCCCACACACACACCCAGCCTGACATGTCATCATCCCCCACACACACACCCAGCCTGACATGTCATCCCTCCCCAACACACAAACACCTGACATGTCATCCCTCCCCAACACACACACCCAGCCTGACATGTCATCCCCTCCCCCAACACACACACCCAGCCTGACATGTCATCCTCCCCACACACACCCACCCTGACATGTCATCCCCCCCCACACAAACACCCAGTCTGACATGTCATCCCCTCCCCCAACACACAAACACCCACCCTGACATGTCACCCACACCCACCCATGGGTTTTACTCTCCCCGTGTGTTTGTTCATAAGCTTTTGTCAACAAGGACAAAGTGCAGACTTTTCAAATATACGTTTCTGTTCCAGGCTGTTCTACACAGCTCCAAGCTACCATTTGATCTCAGTTTGTAAATATATCTATTGTACACTCAAGAGATTACACAAATAGTCTAGAAATCCAGCTGTGCCCAAACCACGCAGCCCAAGGGCCTTGTTCAGTACATGGTTCAAATAAAGTACCCATCCATTAAGCTTAGAAAGAGAACAAACAAGATCGCCATTTCAAAGAAAACAGAACTCAATACTGCATTTGCCTTTTGAAAAAAGGGCATTTCTTTTAAACTAGCGCCTGATAATATTTAAATGCCAAAGTAATTATTCTTAATGAGAAATCAAAGATTGATGCTGAGACGACCTGCAGCAAATACATAGGCAGTTTGCTAATGAATCAATTGTCGTTCTAGTAAGAAAAAAATAAAATAGGAAAAGAGCATACAGGCAGTTGTGTTTTTCTTTGCAACTTCTTTTAGAATCTCACATTGCATAAACAGCACTCACACTGCACCCATGATACACTGTCACAGGATGCAAAAGCACAGAGAGAGAGATAATGACCCCAACACCGTGGAGTGGTGTTGAGACTCCTGTGAAATTCCCAGAGGTGATGCTAAAATAGAAACAGAAATGAAACACTTGCATTGGAAACACACTCGGGTTAAAAACAGAGTTCTGTTGCATTTTTCAATAGGTGTGACTAAGGTGCAGTAAAAGATTAGGATTCTCTGAGCAGTTGGAGCTAACTTTTAGATTTATTTATTTTTCCATAGTTTTGCTGCTTGGGACTTTAGTGCACATGAACAGTAAGGGACACAGGCTACAGCCGGGCACCAGGAAATCTTCCTCTGAAAATCCTATAAAGCTAATCTTGACTTGAATACACTGCACACCTACCTCTACTTATATCAAGCAGAGTGCTGGTTTTATGAATTGCAGTACTGGGGACCAAAAACTCAAGAGCATTCCCAATGAAAGGGACGAGAGCGAAGCGAAGCGATCCAACTCAAGAGCATTCCCAACGAAAGGGACGAGAGCGAGCGAGCCAGCCTGCTCCCTGTGGAGTTGCTTTCCTAACCAGCTCTTCTATATTATTGGCAAGTGAGCAGTAAAAAATGATTTCCCCCAGTTTTCTTAATAAAAATCCATACGTTTTTGTATTTTTTTGTATTCCCGTTTCATAGTCTGACTCTGCAGTACCCAGCTGGCTATTTCAAACCGATCTTCACTTTGTTAGATGTCAAAGCCCAGTCTTTCTTGTAAGAGAGACAATCGTTCGTATAAAGTTATTACACTGCTACAGCAATTGAGCTGTCGATTGCTTTGCGTCTCTTGTTGCCCAGTTACCCTGGGTCAGCACCTGGTCTTGTCTGGGTCCCTACACAGGGATCAGAACGGAGCGGTTTGGAAAGCTTGGGCGGCAGTGCACCCACACTCTGCACTCATTCAGAGCTCCAGCACCACGCCACTGTGCCTCGAGAGAGCTTTTAGCATTCCATGAGGGTGCACCTCACAACACAACAGGCCATAGAAGTGTCCTTAATTACCTCTATGCTAACATTACGAACTGAGAAAACCAGCAACCCGAGATCTTGAGCGATGTGTTTTTACTTGCTCAGTTAAGAACGCCACATTCTAGCTTTGAAAGCTAGCTGACTAATGTTCACCCAGATTCAGAAAGTCAAAACTAAAGATTGAGATTTATTGTTTTTAAGCAACTGATAAGATCGGCCTTCCTTTTATTTATATTGTGCTAAAAGGCAATATATACAAATTTTTTTTATAATATATATATATATATATATATATATATATATATATATATATATATATATACACACACACACACACACACACACACACACAATATACACACACACACGATACCTTCCCTGCTGCAAGAAAAGAAATGAAGGTATAAATCCTATTTGTAGTGCAGAGCTGAATGTGTATAACCCATCACATCTCTTCAGTAGCAGAACAGCACTGTGCTCGCCAGCAAGCACACATGGCAATGGAATCCAACCCTGCATTTTAAAGCTGCACTTTCTGTAAAGACCACTTGTGAAGTCCCTTCTTCGATAGACTGTTTAACCCCATCTTCATTTTTCCTTTACTTATTTGATAGCAGCACTATTATGATATAACATATACAACTCCCTTATCTTATCAACTTATAACAATATAAAAATACAAAAACATTTCCCTTTTCTTTTTTTTTTTTTTTAGTTCCCATAATTTTTAGAATATAACTCGCACATCTGTGTAATGCATGTAACTGCTACCTTGTAAAACCCAGTATCTATTGTACAACATGCACCCCTTGTATAATACGCTAGCACAGTGTTTAAAAGGGTGCACATTATACTCTGAAAATGACATCAATCATTGTGCTATTCCTTGTAGGAATGAGACAAAGGCACACAAATCATAAAAAAATTAATAAATCATAAAAAAAAAACCCTCAGCTTCACTTTATTCCGTGTTTGTCTTCCGCATGTATTAAGATTCCAAGTGTTTCAACATGTACATCTGCTTGGGAAAATGCTTCACCCCCCAACCCCCCACCCCTTATGGTCCTTTTTTTCAAGTCTTTGAGTCTGAGTATTCTTGCTCACTCAACAACAGTACTCCGCAGCCAAGTCACTTCAAAATAATATGATAGCCCTCGCTGCTTTCAGCTGAAAATCAGAAACAAAACTCCATCAGTGAACGTTTAAATACAGAAGAACTTGCATCACACTTGCCAGTCTTTATCACATGCAGACATTATTCAGACAGTTCTCAGAAGTTTTACATTTTATACAGATTAAACCAAAAAAATAATAGGCAGTAATGTTTAATGCACAGGGCTACAGCTGCAGAGATATAACTTTTCAATATAAAGCTATAGCTATCCAATTCTTAAAAGGTGGATAATATTTGTAAACTTACAAATTAATAAAACCCACATTTTTACAAATATATATATATATATATATATATATATATATATATATATATATATATATATATATATATATATATATATATATATAATTCTATAATTCCAAATAAATTCACCCAATGATACTCCAATCCCCTCTCTGACCCCGACCCCCTTGCACAGATACACACAAGTGGAGAGAGAATTGCACACAAACAATACCTTTTAGTGTGCTGATTACAAAACACGACTCGTCGATGAGGTAATGCACCATCTAAAAAGAAAAGGAAAAAAACGGATGAAAAGAAAAAACATTTGGAATACAGCAAGCACACTTTGGCCTAGAGAGGTTGCAGCAAATGATGCATGAAACCCATTCACTTTGCTGTACCCTCATTTGCATCACTCAGGTGCATGACCAGAACCAAAAATAAAGCAATAAGTGTTAATCAGTAACTTCAGCACTTCATTTAGCCTCCTGGCTCGGGGCTTCTGTGTCTCTCATTCCAGCTTACCGTATAATCACTCTGAAGGCGAGGGGCAGAGCATTGTGAAGGTTCAGATAAGCATTCCATGGTTAAAGTGAAGTATTAATGTGCTGCTTTACACCTCATTAACCTTTACACCTCATTAACCTTTACAGCTCAGGCTTAGTGCACTGGCACGTTTCACATTTCTATTGGTTTGACAGTCACGGTTTGAAGGGGGTTGAAAGCGTGTATAAAACTGAATCAGTATGAAGAGACACGGTACTCTTACAGTTAGCAGACCATGCAGTATACAGACATGTATGTATGTATGTATGTATATAAAAAGAGTGCTAGAAGAACACAGACCTCCACAGCGTTTGCGTTTCTCTGGCTTCCAACAAGGCTGAACAGGTACTGATCTGAGCAACCTGCACCCTCCTGACACGAACCGCAGCTGGATTGTTTTTAGAACATTTTACAGCACTGGGGGAAAATCAACCTAGACTACATTACCAACCTATCTGTGGTTATCCCAGGACAATCCATAAACAGTGATTGAAAAAAAATGTTGATGCAATTCTAGGCTATAGGTTGATCAAATCAACCCCTTAGTTCCTTCAAAGTGTGACCTTATAATGCAGCATGGAGTGTCGTGGATAGAATGACACTGATGGAGTGTCGTGGATAGAATGACACTGATGTGCTCAGTTTTTTATACAGCAATATCTATGGACTCTCCTGATCAGTTCCCTAAACTTCAAGGAATTCCCTAATCAGGCTGTCAAAGCCTTAGCCCTTCACAGTGTCATTCTCTGGGGCTCAATCACTTTGTTTGGTTCATTACAAATTCAGGAAAGAAAAATATTGTTTCTTTGCCTTGTGACTTAAGAAGGTCACTAGCCACTTTCATCAGTGCACTGTGTATGATGTGATGTGTTCTGGTTTCCTTTTTTGGTCCCTTACCTCATCAGACACTAAGATATGGACCCCTGTGGGTCCTTGTCTGTAGATCTGGTTGATTTGGCAGGGTGCAATGCTGTATAAGTTAGCTATCTTCTCTGTCAATTCTAGTGCTGTCAATTCTTCCAAATAGATAGCATGGTATACTAAAGAGAAAAGGGAAAATATTTAGATTAATTTGACTGATTTAGGCAGCGTATGATTGTGCTGTATCCACTAAATCATTAGTGTGTCAGTACTGCGGTATTATCCTTTGACTGACACACTGATGCTTTCAGAATACAGCCCTGTCTCTTCACCAGAATGCTGTGCAAGTGCCATGAGCACTCCTTCCAACAGAGAGGGCCTTCCTTAGCCAGCCTGGCTCATTGAGATACCGAACGAACACCCTTACCGCACAATGTGTCAGCGCTCTGGTCCTGTTTCTGTGGCTGCACAGCCCTGCTGTGTTCTGCTTCTTGACACACATAGACTGTGAGGCGTGGGCGGACGTTCCTGGTGGAATTCAAAGCACTCCGATTATTTTTTTGATCACTTTTTCTATGCAGTTTGAAATGCCCACTTGGAATGTTGCCTCACTGCTGTTGGGGGTCCGGGGCTCCTACTCCTTACTTCCCCGCTCCTCCTCTACTCTGCCCCCCCACCTCCCTCCCCAACACTCGCCCCCACCCCCACCTCCCCAACACTCACCCCCACCCCCACCCCCACCTCCCCAACACTCGCCCAAGGGCAATGCAGAGCTCTGTGGGTCTCTGTCCAGGACCGGGCACACAGCACTCACTCACCCTGAGCCCAAGGGCAATGCAGAGCTCTGTGGGTCCCTGTCCAGGACCGGGCACTCAGCACCGAGTCTCACCCTGAGCCCACACGGCAGAGCCCCCTTACCAGCAGTACTAATGAAATGTTCTGGGGTCCCAGAGGAGTTGCAGGGACACCACCTACCTTCTCTTGATTACATTGTAAAGCCGGATTCCATCGGCAGGACCGCAGATCTGGACCAAGTCTTCTTTGGACATCTTTAGTAAATCAGCACCTGACAGATTTAACCAGGCCAATGCAAAGAAATCAAATAACACACCACATAGCGAAATCTCTGCTTTCTCAGTATATGCTAGAAACACATCTTAAATGGGAAGACATCTGTAACTAGAGTGATGCCATTTGTGTTATGTGGTTAAATACATTAAAGCTGAGGTGTCCAATCATGGTCCTGGAGGGCTATTCCATTCCAGGTTTAACAGGTAAAATGAGATCATAAACTTCTTCAGGATCTGGATGGAGGTTTAATTTGTTCAATCAAACACTTCAGAACTGGGCTGGAACAAAGACCAGGAGTGGAAGGGTTAGCTTTGGCCAGCCCTGCATTAAAGGGAAGCTCTTGTTTAGTGCAGTTCTGACTGCTTTTCCTTCGTAACTTTAAAAAAAGATAAATCAGACAACCACAGGTAAAGTTTCCACTCACCTGAGAAATTAGCAAACAGCCGGGAGTAGGGCGAGAAGCGATGTCGGTGCAGCCACTGCTGGGCATCTTGGATGGAAGCGTTGGGCAGGAGGGGCTACATTGCAAAAAGAAGATTTGTAATGAACAGATGCACCAGACTCTTCAAACACACTCCTAAAAAAATTAAAAAAGCATCACATTAACATACATCTTCGTCACACTTACATCGGCGAGGTTGGGAAGGAGCAGGTCCCCCTCTTGATTTGGAGAGACATTTCTACTATTTCACAAAGCAGGAAAGAAAAAACACAAACAGGTCAACGTGCAAGCTCAATCCACGAGGTCATTTATCATGGGGATGCACTGTGTGTGTGTGTGTGTGTGTGTGTGTGTGTGTGTGTCTCCGCACAGCGCCTGGCTCTATCACTGCCCCAGTATTCAGCAGCTCAGGGCTCAGTTTCTGTTTTTTTTTTTTTTATGAAGCATGTTGCAGTTGGTGTACCTCTTACATGCTATTATGCTTAGTATTTCTTACACCAGCCTGGGGATGAGAAAGGGACTGATACTCAGTCCAGACTCAGAGAGATATTAAGAAGCCACAGGGCTGTGATGTACTTCTGACTTTCAAGAAAGTTATCAGGACAAGATGACAAACTGAAAATGATACAAAAGCAATTTTATACAAGAAGAAGAAGAAGAAGAAGAATGCATCAGTTAAGAGAACTCTCATTGCACACATGCAAAGTTTCTCTTTAACCCTTTCAGTCCTGAATTTGTCGAGCTAAAAATGTAAGTTACAGAATTTAAAACTGTAATGCCTTTATTGAGTATAGATATGAACGGGGCAAAAAATAAATGAAAATCGTATATTTTGGTAAATGGGGTTTTAGAGGACTGACAACACTTTAAGCGTCACTGAGAGAAGGCCTGAGCGTTAAACAATAATTCGACTAGGAAAGTCAAATGAAGAACTGGGTATCATTGTCATCTACAATGCTGCAGCACAGTGGAGTGGAGAAGGTGCTACTTACCCATCTCTGATGCTGAAGCTCGGTGGAGAGCTGCTGTAACCAGGGGAAGGGGTGTTCGTCACACAGGGCAGGTCAGGCCAGGGAGAACACTAAATTGAAAATCAAAATGCCGCCTTTCAGTACTTTCGTGTACTTTGCGAGTATTTTTATTTTCAGCAGTGAAACCAGCGGTTTGGAAAGATCTAAAGCAATGATATAAATGGGAAAATTCCTCTGTTGCAATACAACTTTTCAACCATGAAATGGTTTTGCTTTACTATTATTTTTTTTACAAGCTGATTTTACATCTGTTTACCAGGAAACAGCCAATTCTGCTAAGCAGTTAAAACGACAGGGTCCTGCCAACTGTGTTGCCCAGACTTCGACAGCACTGACACAGATGCTCTTTGACCCTCCTTGAAGACAGACTCTCTGATTAATGAAGCAGCGTGCTCACCTGCACCAGGCCGTGCGTGTGACATTGTATATGCAATGCTGGTAAGTGAGCTCACCTCTGTAAGGAAAGTGGTTTCGTAGGACTGCTGATATTTCTCCCTTTCCTGAGGGCTTCTTTTCTCCATCTTTTCTCGGTCTGTCTTTTGTTTTCTGTCGGCTCCTTTGGGCTTGATGGAAACAAGAATAAATATGTAAACATTTTCATTTTTTAATATCTGATCTATATTTTAAAATGCATCACCTTAAAGTATATTGGTATAGAGAACTAAACTGTTACTATGCACTGCAGTAGAACCCGGGCGATCACTAGCTTTCAAAATGAAAGTGTCCGCAATTAAAGATTTACACAGGAACTGAGCAACCTTTTCATTGGTCCTTCTTACATTCAATTCCTTTAGAGATTGACAGTGCCTCAGATTAACACAACAGCATTCCCTTGGCTTTGGAGGAGATGACGATGCTCAATATTCCCAGTGGGGAATGTATTTGCAGTCGCCCCCCTTTTGATCTCCTTGCATTGCAAAGGGATTTATCTGTAGCTTCCAGGTGAAGGTCTAATGTAGGTATACCAGCATTAAGGCCAGGTTTGATCTCAGTCCTGTCGACTGCATTTCCACACCTTGAACACTTTGACCTGAGTGCTTGCCGAGTTCACATGCTCCGTGTACTCGCCGCTCGCGTTCTGTTTGAACGAGTCGATCTGGATCCGGAACGGGACACCCTTCTCTCCTCCGTGCTTCCTGGGAGTAAACTCTGTACTGATGCAATGAACCTGCAATAAAGACCCCCATGAATGTGACAAACCAAGCTTTGAAAAAACAAGGAACTTTAAAAATCTGAATGACGAGAGTTACCTGGATAAATGCGGAGGCTCTCTTGGCTGGGTCCCACAGGAACTCAATAGTGTTCAGCTGGGTTGGGTTGGCTCTGGGCTCAATGATCCCAACTGACAATGGGATATCTACAGAAAAAATAAATACAATAAAAAGATTTGTGGGCTCCCGACTGGCCTCCAGTAAAGGCACTCCGTGTGGAGAGCAGGATGCTCCCACTGCACCAATCAGCCCTTTACTGATTTGAGAAACCGCAGCAATACTGTTGCAGGGATGGCAAGATGATTCCTATTGTATAGCAGTTTCACCCATTCCAGGTTTTAATACAAGCTTGATAAGCCAATGTGTATAGGCAACAAGCTTAGGTGTGTCTCATAGTAAAACCAGGTATGGATCAAAGTTCTATGCAATGGGAGTCTTATTTCCATCCCTCGGTTAGGGAGAAGGTTCAAGAATGTGGATAAACTGGAAGCTAGAGAGAACAGCTCAATTAAACTCACGTGCATTAGTGATGTTTAAGGCAGACAGTCATCACCAGGATATATACAGTATTTTGTATTCCTCATGTTTAAAGCTTAGATTTGGGCTCGAGCGTTGGCTGTAGATTTGGGTTCTCACCGATGTCAAGGATCCTGTCTCCTGGTCTGTTCCACTTCCACCCCTCCAGCTGCTGGTGTTCCGTGTACTGCAACCGCCGGTCATGAAAAACCACGCGAAGGATGCTCTGAAACACAGGGGACTCGTTCACACACACACACCCTGAAACACAGGGGACTCGTTCACACACACACACACCCTGAAACACAGGGGACTGGTTCACAACACACACACACCCTGAAACACAGGGGACTGGTTCACACACACACACCCTGAAACACAGGGGACTCGTTCACACACACACACACCTGAAACACAGGGGACTCGTTCACACACACACACACCTGAAACACAGGGGACTCATTCACACACACACACCCTGAAACACAGGGGACTCGTTCACACACACACACACACACCCTGAAACACAGGGGACTCGTTCACACACACACACACCCTGAAACACAGGGGACTCGTTCACACACACACACCCCTGAAACACAGGGGACTCGTTCACACACACACACACTGAAACACAGGGGACTCGTTCACACACACACACACCCTGAAACACAGGGGACTCGTTCACACACACACACACCCTGAAACACAGGGGACTCGTTCACACACACACACACCCTGAAACACAGGGGACTCGTTCACACACACACACCCTGAAACACAGGGGACTCGTTCACACACACACACCCTGAAACACAGGGGACTCGTTCACACACACACACACCCTGAAACACAGGGGACTCGTTCACACACACACACACCCTGAAACACAGGGGACTCGTTCACACACACACACACACCCTGAAACACAGGGGACTCGTTCACACACACACACACCTGAAACACAGGGGACTCGTTCACACACACACACCCTGAAACACAGGGGACTCGTTCACACACACACACACCCTGAAACACAGGGGACTGGTTCACACACACACACACCCTGAAACACAGGGGACTCGTTCACACACACACACACACCTGAAACACAGGGGACTCATTCACACACACACACCCTGAAACACAGGGGACTGGTTCACACACACACACCCTGAAACACAGGGGACTCGTTCACACACACACACCCTGAAACACAGGGGACTCGTTCACACACACACACACCCTGAAACACAGGGGACTGGTTCACACACACACACACCCTGAAACACAGGGGACTGGTTCACACACACACACCCTGAAACACAGGGGACTCGTTCACACACACACACACCCTGAAACACAGGGGACTCGTTCACACACACACACACCCTGAAACACAGGGGACTGGTTCACACACACACACACCCTGAAACACAGGGGACTCGTTCACACACACACACACCCTGAAACACAGGGGACTCGTTCACACACACACACACCCTGAAACACAGGGGACTCGTTCACACACACACACACCCTGAAACACAGGGGACTCGTTCACACACACACACACCCTGAAACACAGGGGACTCGTTCACACACACACACACCCTGAAACACAGGGGACTCGTTCACACACACACACACCCTGAAACACAGGGGACTCGTTCACACACACACACCCTGAAACACAGGGGACTCGTTCACACACACACACACCCTGAAACACAGGGGACTCGTTCACACACACACACACACACTGAAACACAGGGGACTCGTTCACACACACACACCCTGAAACACAGGGGACTCGTTCACACACACACACCCTGAAACACAGGGGACTCGTTCACACACACACACCCTGAAACACAGGGGACTCGTTCACACACACACACACACACACCCTGAAACACAGGGGACTCGTTCACACACACACACACCCTGAAACACAGGGGACTGGTTCACACACACACACCCTGAAACACAGGGGACTGGTTCACACACACACACCCTGAAACACAGGGGACTGGTTCACACACACACACACCCTGAAACACAGGGGACTCGTTCACACACACACACACACCCTGAAACACAGGGGACTCGTTCACACACACACACACCCTGAAACACAGGGGACTCGTTCACACACACACACACACCCTGAAACACAGGGGACTCGTTCACACACACACACACCCTGAAACACAGGGGACTCGTTCACACACACACACCCTGAAACACAGGGGACTCGTTCACACACACACACCCTGAAACACAGGGGACTCGTTCACACACACACACCCTGAAACACAGGGGACTCGTTCACACACACACACACCCTGAAACACAGGGGACTCGTTCACACACACACACCCTGAAACACAGGGGACTCGTTCACACACACACACACCCTGAAACACAGGGGACTCGTTCACACACACACACCCTGAAACACAGGGGACTCGTTCACACACACACACCCTGAAACACAGGGGACTCGTTCACACACACACACACCCTGAAACACAGGGGACTCGTTCACACACACACACCCTGAAACACAGGGGACTCGTTCACACACACACACCCTGAAACACAGGGGACTCGTTCACACACACACACCCTGAAACACAGGGGACTCGTTCACACACACACACCCCCTGAAACACAGGGGACTCGTTCACACACACACCCCCTGAAACACAGGGGACTCGTTCACACACACACACCCTGAAACACAGGGGACTCGTTCACACACACACACCCTGAAACACAGGGGACTCGTTCACACACACACACCCTGAAACACAGGGGACTCGTTCACACACACACACCCTGAAACACAGGGGACTCGTTCACACACACACACACCTGAAACACAGGGGACTCGTTCACACACACACACCCTGAAACACAGGGGACTCGTTCACACACACACACACCTGAAACACAGGGGACTCGTTCACACACACACACACCCTGAAACACAGGGGACTCGTTCACACACACACACCCTGAAACACAGGGGACTCGTTCACACACACACACCCTGAAACACAGGGGACTCGTTCACACACACACACCCCTGAAACACAGGGGACTCGTTCACACACACACACCCTGAAACACAGGGGACTCGTTCACACACACACACCCTGAAACACAGGGGACTCGTTCACACACACACACCCTGAAACACAGGGGACTCGTTCACACACACACACACCTGAAACACAGGGGACTCGTTCACACACACACACACCCTGAAACACAGGGGACTCGTTCACACACACACACACCTGAAACACAGGGGACTCGTTCACACACACACACACCCTGAAACACAGGGGACTCGTTCACACACACACACCCTGAAACACAGGGGACTCGTTCACACACACACACACCCTGAAACACAGGGGACTCGTTCACACACACACACACCCTGAAACACAGGGCACTCGTTCACACACACACACACCCTGAAACACAGGGGACTCGTTCACACACACACACACCCTGAAACACAGGGGACTCGTTCACACACACACACACCCTGAAACACAGGGGACTCGTTCACACACACACACCCTGAAACACAGGGGACTCGTTCACACACACACACCCTGAAACACAGGGGACTCGTTCACACACACACACACCCTGAAACACAGGGGACTCGTCCACACACACACACCATGACGCATCCACACACACACACACCCTGAAACACAGGGGACTCGTTCACACACACACACCTGAAACACAGGGGACTCATTCACACACACACACCCTGAAACACAGGGGACTCGTTCACACACACACACACACACACACACACACACCCTGAAACACAGGGGACTCGTTCACACACACACACACCCTGAAACACAGGGGACTCGTTCACACACACACACACACACACACACTGAAACACAGGGGACTCGTTCACACACACACACACACCCACACACTGAAACACAGGGGACTCGTTCACACACACTCAAACACAGGGGGACTCGTTCAGACACAACCTGCAGCACACCTCTCCACCAACACAATGACGCATCCAAAAAAACACACTATCTAATCACACACACGCAAGGATCAACACTTACCTTAACATACTTGCTGCTTAAATCTGTGCAACACACTTGTTTTCTGTTGTTAAGCATGCGGATTTCATAGGATTGACCTGCATTTTGAGAAATTGAAAGAAACTTCATTATATTTTTTTGTTTTCTTTTAGTTTTTTTAAAGTTATTCAATAAACCTGGTACATTTTCTCTTTGCATTCTTTTAAAAATCCATTCTTTGAAACTTGCAGTAAGATCAATTTAAATGTACAGCATTACTAATGACCACATTTGTATGTATCCCCAGTTTCTTGTCTTAAAGTCTGTGTGGTAAAATACAGAACGCAATGACGGGGAATGCTACTGCGGCACTGTCTTAAGTGAATGCATGTCTTGGCAATTGCTAGGAACAGGCATATCTAAACAAGGTGGAAGAGTCAAATCTGGAGCATTTAATACATTAGGATAACTGAAGCAAATAATCTCAGAAATGTGTAGTGCCAATATGTGCTTAACAAAGAAAAGTGAGTAAATGGATATGAATATGGATATATATAGATAGATAGATATATAAATTAGTGTAGGAAATACAGACAGATAGCTAGGACGAGTGAACAGGCATGCTCACTATATTAAAGTTGTCCGAGTCGTTTTTACAGTACAGGTGTATATTTATATACTGACTGTATAAAACCAATCCTCTTATAGCGCCCCTGCCCGTCTCTATGTAGTGTATGGACAGCTGAAAGGTAACTCCGTCTTACCTTGGTTCAGGTAAGTCAGTGTCTCCTCGTGCAGTTTGACAGCAGGGGACGTGGCTGCACACAGAACGTATTGAAATGGGGACACTTTTGAATCACTCTCTGGAGATGGCTGAGGCTCCTCTTGTTTGAAAATTGGAAGAGCCAGTACATCACTGCAATTAAAAAAGAAACCCTTAATATCAAGATTGACATCCTGCACAACACAAAGCACAAGCAAGGGTATATGCCAACACTAGTGGCTAGTTATGGGGGGTCATTCTCGGGTGTGACAAAAACAACAATGTATGAAAGCATACTAAACCCTGCAAGGCGGCACAATGCCTTCACCTCAATAGCAGCATGTGATTCCATGTGAAATGTGTGCTGTTCTGTTGTGACTCGCTTTACCACATGTCCAGGTGTAGATACTGACTGCAGTGAATGACAAGGTTAGAATTCCACCCAGGTGTTCTGGAGACTTCATGACACAAGATTCTGGAATAGCAGTTCAGAACAATAGCTTAATGCTACCAACCAGAGGTCAGAACTCTGGTACCGTATACACAGGATTGCTCTCCATCCTCAAAATACTGAAACTCAAAATGTTGTACTTGGGATACCCACACCAAGTTTTATCAAATAGATGGTATTCAAGGGTTAGTTCAGTAATTCAAGTCTGACGTGTGTAAAGTCATACACGAAAATGTTACCAGTACCCAATGGAGTTTGGGTAACCCTTCAATACAATACACACTGATAGTTTAGTTTTAATTCTGAGCAGGCCGCCTTCAAATGAAACACTGTGGCGACAGTTAACCTATTAAGTTTGTAAAACTGGTTGTTCCAAATTCCTTGTCATTTGACTTGCAACGGTGTTTTTATGTCAACAAACAAAATCAAGTGTCATTTATATCCACCAATTACAAATAGCCTTTTGTTGACAAAATCTCTACAAATGAAGCAAAGCATACAAAAACAACGTTTAAAAGTAGGTAGAACACAACCGGGGGGACAAACAAACAACTTGCTGCACACGCTAACCCTGCTCCTCAATCTGAACTGGGACACGGAGACTGTTCTTTATCAAGCATTTTTGCCAATCCGGTTTTGCAATGAAAGATGATTAATCTAACTGGTCCTCTACATTGTGTAGCAGGTTTAAATGAACAAAATCAGCACATGGAATTATTAGAATGTGTTGCCTTGATCTAGCAGGTCTGCAAACGCGATCAAATCGGAAAACACTCGGATCCGGATCCGGATCCAGCCCCAACCCAAATCCCGTCGCCAAAAAATCTTCAGCAATTAATTTGCACGGCCAGGAGAAAGACATCCTCAATAAATGACTTCTCAAGGAAGAAGCTGCCCTTAATTAGGGGCTTAGATATAAACCCCGCTGAATATGAATTAATAGCTAAATAGACACATGATGGCTCCTGCAATGGCACGGTTACATTGGCATTTAATTGTAAGCAATCTTTTAAAATAAAACGCCCGTGCAGGGGTTTAAGCTTGTTAGGGTCACATGACCACAGCCTCCCCTCGCGTGAGGAGTGTTAATTCCCATCACCTGGTCCAAGGTAAAGCGCCTCTCCCAAACAGACTTCACCGCCGTGCTACATTTAAAAACCTGCTTGTTCACAATGCTATTTTAAGCTCGGGTTTCATATGGAAAGCGTAGAGATGCCGCTCAATGTTGTGGTATTTCTGTAGGCTGTGTGTAAATTCATTTCCAAACCGCGTATGGGGATCAGTAGGAGTGTTTCAGTGTACCCTGGATGTTCAATGATTGTGCTTTAGAAGAGAGATTTATCAATGGATACTGTATGTAGTACTTCATATCACTGTATTTACCAAAACACTGTCAATCTACTCACAATACACGAGAGGAATCTTAACGAATTTGTGTTATAAATGAATATAAAGAAATGTTCGCATCAATGTGTATAGGCTTTTACAACAGATAGAATACAATGCATCTAATCATTTGGAATACTAGTCAAATAAATGTATGGGAAAAATAAACGACTTGACACACCTGTAAACAGTTAACATTTCCTCAGGTCCCGGAGGCTTTTCCAAGTTTCAAGACTATTTTTCTTTTTCGAGTTGTAAAGGCTTATATGAAATATGTATTTACTAGTGTATATAGACATATATACCCTAATATATATATATATATATATATATATATATATATATATATATATATATATATATATATATATATATATATATTCACACACATACACACACACACACATACACCCTAATGATATTTATTTAATAGATTGTGCTCCGTATACAATAACTATTGCTAGGTGTAAGTAAAGTAAGCCATTGTCACAGAGTTCAAGGAGGTCGTTTTGCGTGGTGAAGAACCACCAGCTCGGACAGGCAGTGGAGCACAGCTTACCGCAGAAAGCTGGTGGATGAAGATTGCTGGTGGTAAGGCTCGGGCTGAGAGTGCCAGAACAGCATGTTTCCTCAATCCCGAAACAGAATGCGACTCCAGCGAAAACTGCAGGGGGGGATGAAAGCAGAACCACGGGTCTCTGGATGTTACAGGCGGTGTGTGAACTGGGGAAAGTGAACGTCTCGGCAGTCTATTTATCCACGGGCTGACGTCTACAATCATTTGGCACAGTTAAGGTGACCTCAGGGCAGACACGGGCACCACCCTCTTTTCACAGGCACACGCATGCTCTACTATACTTTCTGTGGTAGTAACCTGCTTCAGCATGCATAACCGTTGGATACTAAATATGTGCTATATACATATAACTCTGGCTAATATCCCGTGCTTCTTCCACTGCTGGGAGCAAATAACACCTTTTGAGGGCAAAATAAACGGGTGAGGGGGTCAGCGACATAGGCGACTGTCTACGGAGGCAAAACAATGGGTGCAATAGAGTAAATAATAGCAATGCTATCCTGGCTGTATTTAGAGACACCGATCCCGTCCGAACTACGAAAGTAATTAAGAACCACACGGAGCCGTGCGAATTGAAACATTAAGAAGGGGGTCACCGTTTTACCTGGGAGTTTATATAGCCGCGAGTATGTTATGTTACACAATACCCGGTGTTGCAAAGCCAATAAAGTTGTATTTAATACTGTTCTTTCACTGTGTGTGTTTCACAGCAGAGCAGTGAACTGATCGGGTTCACTTGATGATACCGTTTGCTATGTTTGTGCCTGGGTGGGCGTTTGAATGGAAGAATGTCGTTCATGTAGATTTGTATTGAATTGTTGGGTGTTAGGGAGTGGAGTCAGTGATTGGGGATGAAGATGTATGATCCTAATGGAGACCACTGTAAGCACTGAGAAGCAAGATCCAATAGGATTCAAGCACTGCCAGTCTCAATGCCACTTCACATGGTTAAACGTGAACTGGGGTCATTGGACAAAAACAATATACCAGTATATGAAAAGAAAGAAAACAGTAACCCATTTA
The DNA here is from genome assembly GCA_030684275.1 of Acipenser oxyrinchus oxyrinchus. NCBI lineage: Eukaryota > Metazoa > Chordata > Actinopteri > Acipenseriformes > Acipenseridae > Acipenser > Acipenser oxyrinchus. Next base: position 638,926 of record CM060257.1, on the reverse strand, counting down.
AAAAATAAATAAATTAAATACATATCATGTACTGAATTAAATAAAAAAAACAAGAAAAAGACAACAAAAGCAGCTTTTGAAGTTGGTTTTAATTCTAGAGCAAACAAGTGTATATTTTTAGCAAATTCTATCACATGTGGATGTTAACAAAACCATGTCGTTGTCTGTACAGTCTTCGCAATACACAAAATAAAACAAATTATATAAATACAGACATGGATTTTACATTACAAAAGCAAGCGCAGTGAACACTCTGCTAGAAATCCCGTTTCTAATGGATGATGCATCTGCAGAATATAGGAACAGTTAAACATGTTTAGCAGACTTGCTGATTTCTACAAAAAAAGTCGGGCTTCTTTCCCTTGTGTAGACATTTCATTGATTCTCATCTGGAAAGGGAAGCAGGTTTTTATATGACAAATGCAAATTACTTATACATGGTCTTAATAAGCGGTTAGTAGTAAGCGATTAAAAAAAAAGGTACGGTCAGTTCCAGTCAGGGCAAGCACACATAGTGTACCTTTGCAAAAAGCCACATGCCTCAGTATGTTGCACTACATGAGAACTAGAGAGTACTTTTAAACCACTGGGTGTTTACAACATTTCTTTTCTGTTCTTTCATAGAACACTCATGCAGTCAGTGGAACAATGGGCACAAAGATTCTAAATTCTGGTAACCAGTGGCGACTAGATTTTAGATGCATTTTGAAATGCAGTAGGAAGTAAATCTCTGTGCTCTGGGCGACTGGACTGACTGTTGAGTAGTTTTTAAATCCTCTCAGTCACAGCACAGGGGATGGCACTGAAACATGCAGGTACTGGATACTGCTAGCGTGCAAAAGAACAAGGACCGGCTCTCCAGGGCAGGAAGAGACCTTTTTGCTTCCCGACAAGATTGTAAAGCTGTGGATTTTTTTTTTTTTAATTTTAAACAGCGTACACAATGATAAATTGATCTTTGATCAACTGATAACTGCTTTGATTTCAAAAGAAACTCCACTCCAGGGAGCAGAGCACGAGGGTTTTACTAAAATGTAAAACATGGCTCGATCCAATTAATTGAGTTAACTGCACTGGGTATTTACAAAAACACAAACAATTCTGTTCACAGTCATTTTATTGAAACAGTACTTTGACATGAAGGTAAGGCCTGTCTTTACTTTCCACCCCAAAATGTACCAGAACATTCAATAAAGTATATGCACCATAAGGTAGGTATAGTATTTTAAAGCAGGATATACTCAATCATATATGTGTGTGTGTGTGTCGTTGTGGTATTGATAGTGCCTGGCAGGTGGCTGAAATCTGGGTATATTTGTTTAACTATTCAGTGCATTGACTTACAGTACATGTAGCCAGTGAGAAAATAATAAATGGTTACATTTTGGGATTTGTAGTATAGTTCAGTTAAACGTCCTTTCATATTTAACTTGACATGAAAACTTTGTTATTATTATTTACTGTTATGAGGATTAAAATAAAAAGTTAGTGTTTCTACGACACAGAGCAGAATACGTTTGAGATTGTCTAGATTTCTGAAAGTTAAAACATCAGTGTATTCCATTCTAAATTAGCTTTTCATTTTTCTTCTTAAAATACAGGATTTGATTTTCAAATGTCTCAGGAGTCTTTTCATTTGGAAATGTGATCCTTGATCACCACGTCAAAGAAATCTCAAATATTAAAGTAAAAACAATAATAAAACACACACACACACACACACACACACACACACACACACACACACACACACACACACACACACACACACACACACACACACACACACCACCAACAGCCACACGTCATGTTTTGTAACAGCCAAATTCCAAGCTGCTACGACATGTTGAACTAACAGTACAAATAAAAACATGCTTCCACTGGTCTTAAAAATAAAAAAATAAAAACAAACAAACAAACAAAAAACAAACTAAAGCATTTTACTGAGCACACTTTGGACCAAAGCATTGTTCTTTTTAAACTGCCCTGTGCCCCCCAAAACAATGTTAAGAGCTGTGCAATACTGGTCCTTCAATATAACAGCTATTTAAAAAAACAAGATGCCACCCTAATGTAGTCAAAGCTTCTTCGGAATCAGTAAAAAGCAAACATGCTTGGTAATGTCATTGTGCCCAAACATCAGCAATACAGTGTGTTGCCTTCAGTTCAGTATTCCGTTACAGTACCACTGAGCCTGCCCAATGATCTCAAAGTGTTAACTGGAATTTCTGTTGAAGATTAAAATGCATAATCCTAATCAGTTCATGTCTGTCCCTCCCCTCCCCTTCCAAACATGTAAAACGATTTGCAAGAATGGATATTCAATAAGGACCTTGTGGAAATGCTGGACCATTGTTTACCTCATTTTAGATCGAAGTTCAAATTTAAATAATACTTCTACCACTCAAATCCTCGGACCAGCAGCTTTTTTTCGGGTTGCAATTTAAAAATTAAAATTAAATTAAAATGTGAATATTTCTAAATAATGTTAAGTGAAGAACAAATAAAACATTTTTGTTGGCCGTTTCATTTACATATATAAAAAAAAGAAATAAAATATACCTTCGCTCAAATATCATAAATTGATTGACTTGAATATACAATGTGAAACTTCCGTATTTCAAAATCCTGTGAAAATTAGCGCTTACATTAAAAAACAAAACAAAACAAAAACATGATTCGACACTTACTCAGGCCTCGTTTACATTCATGGATCTAAGAAAGGGGACTGAAAAGAAGAAGAGAAAGCTAAAGAATGCTACACAGAGAAGAGGAGAAGCGTTTGAAACACTGACTGCAATAGGATCTTGCCCCTAGCTTTGTACAAAGGAGTGTGTTGATGTGAACACAAGAGCAGAAAGGTCTCTGTGGAGGCGCAACTCTGCGATCCAATCCTGCCGGATGAGGATTCAGTCCCACGCTGCTCTGCTAGCTGTGAGTCGACACGTCCGAGGAGGAGCTGCTGTTGCTATTGGTGGTCTGGGCTCTCTTGATGTACAGATTCAACAGCTTCATCTGAAACACACAATGCTTGTTCACTGAGCACTCGGTTTACTGAGGGCTCTCATCTGAAACACACAATGCTTGTTCAGTGAGCACTCGGTTTACTGAGGGCTCTCATCTGAAACACACAATGCTTGTTCTCTGAGCACTCGGTTTACTGAGGGCTCTCATCTGAAACACACAATGCTTGTTCAGTGAGCACTCGGTTTACTGAGGGGTTGATCCGATCAGCTTCCACCCTGCTGGGATAAGACACTTCTAGATTGTACATTGCCGAACCCCCCGGATTGATCGCACACTTCTGTCACTGAGGAGCAATCCTGGGGTGTGTGCAATCCAGAGTGATTCTGCATGCTGTAAAACACTGCAGTAAAATCCAGCTGTGCCTTACCAGCTTGGGGTTATCAAATCAACCCCTCTCTTAGTAAGCAGGTTTCACATAGTTTTTTGTTTTTCCTGACAGAAACACAAGTTCTCTAACAGGACTCTGTAATGGCAGACAGTCATAGTTGTGTAATTACTGTATAGTATTGTGGGTAATTGCACAACTCTGCTCAGCACAAACAGGATGAATTCTGCCAATCAAGTGGCAAACTAATAATAACAAAAGAGCATGTGATGAAGTGAGAAACCCAGGCAGGAAGGAAGGATGAAATGCAGGAAAGCAATGGACAGGGGCAGTGATCATGTGATTTATAGAGTTAATTGGAAGCAATCATTGTCTACTATCAGCGCTGAGAAACAGGAATGAGCAGAGCTCTGTGCCAAACAGGGTGGGGAGCAAAGAGCTTGGATCTTATCAGCACCCAGTAACAGCATTACCACAGGCTTCCTTTGCTTGTGTTCAGTATCTTTTCCATCACAATAAAGGGGGTGGGTGGTTCAGTGAGAAGGTTACTCACACTACTGAGTAGACACGTGATTTCTAAAGCCTTTGTTAATACAGTTTCGAGGGCAACAGTGCCCCCGAATGTTTGACTCCTATTGCATAGCAGGTCTTGCCATTCCATGCTTTATTAAGAACCAGCAGGGAAGTATAAATAGATTTACCTGGGCAGTAATGCTTTTGTCCAAATCTTGTTTTAATTTGAACCCTTTTTGATCCACTCTTGTTTCTTCTGGTAGTGACATTGTTTTGTTGTGTACATGTACTGGCAGTAACAGCATTAGTTTTAAACAGCTGATGTCAGAAAACAGGGTGTTTGCAGTCTTATTAACTACAGGGAGGGCCCGTGCATCTTGAGTATCGGCATGCCTCCTGAACGATACCAAGACTGTGAAAGAGGAGCTTTATAGACGAATTATAGTTCCATAATCCGGACTGGGAGGGACAAGGATTCCTACACAATACAGTACTTCATTACCGTACCTTGCTTCCAGTGAGCTGTGCAAGGTGTGGTTTCAGCTCTTCTCCGATTACTGAATAGATGGCTACCAGGCAAAAGACACTGGCCTTGCGAACACTGCTCTCTGTGTTATCATAGCCCTAAAAACACACACACACAGAAACAGAAATAGCTGACAGATCAAACACGAAAGACAAAAAAAAAGACAGAATTCAAACAAATCCCCCCAAACAAATCCCCCCTCCATCCCACAACATTCTTGTATTTCCTGCATGATTTGAATAGCTTGTGAAACTGTAACACAATACTAAAACAACAGTGTTTCACAAGCGCACACCACTAGCTGCGGCTCTACCTGAAGCAATCCAGGGATAATGTCTGGGAGGAGCTGGTGGAGACTCTCCTTTGAAATGCGCTCAATGACCTTTGTTTGCATTTTGATAGCAGCCAGGTTAATGGGGTAATCGGCCGTCTGGATGATGGGGCACAGCACTTTGATGCACTGTTCAGGGTGAATGGAGCTGGCCAGAGTGGAAGCTGCCTCCTCCGCAGCCCTCACAACCTGGAAGAGAAATTCAATAGAGCACACACAAGCCCTTTCCATTACAGGTCATTGCAAAGACAAGCAAGGTAGCAGGCCAAGGACAAGGCAAGCAGGAACGCACACTGTGTGTTCCTCAGAGTGTTAACCAGTGCTTTTCAATGCACTCTCTCACCTCACTAGCTTTACTGTACAGTATTACCTGTTCTGTTTTCTTTCATTTCTTATTGTTCTCTGCTTGCTTTTAAGGTAATGCAAATATTTAACACTTTTGCTGTAGGTGACACATGAAATGATGTTACAGGAAGCTACAGAACTTTATTATTTATACTGCAGCACTGTCTGCATATTCTAGCTGGGTGTGGTGGTAAGAAAATTCGGTTTAAAACATTTCATATTACATTAAAAATAAAAAATAAAAAATAAACACTGCTGCAAATGCTGCAAAATAGACAAGTCAAGTTTAAGTAAAATGAAGCTTTTCAAATAAAAAAAAAAGGTTTACCCTCAGTTTACATCCCAGTCTCTCAAGCAAGCAAAGCTGTTCTTTATCTCAAACCTTCACATACAGCCACAAGCATGTGTGCACCTGGATCAATCCTTTTTTTATTTTCACATTCACAAACTATTCATGAATTTGTTTGCAGAATAAACATACATAATGCAAGCCATTATCTAGCTTTAAGCACTCCCAAAGGCGTGATTGTGAATGAAAATATTTACCGTAAAACTTCAAATAAATTGCCAGGTCTCAAATAATCGCCAGTGTCAAATACGTGCCGGGTTTGCTGGCAAATACTGTAAATAAACGCCGGGTCTCTGTCATTGCCATTGAAGTGGAGGAAGAGGAGGAGGAGCTTGAGCGTAGTGAACTGCTAGTGACATCAGCATCGTAGTGACAGCGATGAAAGGGACTCACAGGATTAATAAATACGAACAGAAAACATCATTTAAGGTAGGCCTACATGTAATGCATATTTGTTTAATGCAGTTATTACGTTATTAAAAGTTTTGATCATTTTAAGCATGCTGAAAGCAGGCCAGATACAAACTTCTTGGTATATTTTAACATGTTTTGTTGTATTAACAATGTGCAAGTTTGAGATTAAACAATAAATTATTTTAGATAATGATACTTATTGCTTTTATTGTTCATTTTTTAAAAACATTTTAGAAGTTTGTATTATTATTATTATTATTATTATTATTATTATTATTATTATTATTATTATTATTATTATTATTATTATTGCTGTAGTAGCCTACAGGCCTGTGTTCTGATATCTACAGGGCTGTCTTTTAGTGGATTTAACTGTTGTTATTATTATTATTATTATTATTATTATTATTATTATTATTATTATTATTATTATTATTAACAATGGTAGATCTAATTCCGTTTTTAAATACAAATTCGTACTGCTTATTCATTTTCCAACGTTTTCCATTGTTAACCAGTGCATATAAAAAGACTGTAATGAGGGGGCTCCCGAGTGGCGCATCCAGTAAACTCGTAGAGTGCCGGATGCGCCCTATAGTCTGGACGTCGCCGGTTCGAGTCCAAGCTATTCCTTTGCCAACTGAGGATGGCGCACAATTGGCCGAGAGCCACCCGGGTGGGGGGTTAGGTCAGCCAGCGTGTCCTCGGCTCACTCCACACCAGCGACCCCTGTGGTCTGGCCGGGGGCCTGCAAGCTTGCCTGTAAGCTGGCCAGGGCTGTGTTGTCCTCCGACGCTGTAGCTCTGGGTGGCTGCATGATGAGTCTGCAGCGTGTATAAAAGTGGACGGCTAACGGCACACGCTTTGGAGGACAGCGTGTGTTCTTCTTCACCCCTCTCGAGTCAGTGCACGGGTGCTAACGGTGAACTGAGCTAAACAAATTAATTGGACACTACTAAATTGGGGAGAAAATAAACAATGTAATTGTGTTATAAAACAAAACTGTTACTTAGTTCCCACTGACACACAACCTTTTAACAAAGTTGCTGCAATGTTTAATCAAGTTAAATTGGGTTACGATGTTGCTACAAGGCTGTGTGTGTTAGCAGCTTCTCAATGACCGCATGAAGCATGTAAAGCTAGAGATCGAATATAAACGCTGGTCTCAAATAATCTCCGGTCTCCAATACGCGTCAGTCTGCTGGCAAATATTCTAAATAAACACCAGAGGCGTTTAACTGAAGTTTTACGGTAATAACATAAACATAAGGTATCGCTCAATTGGAAAAGGAGGCTGCTGGCTCTGGTTGCAGAGTACACTGGAGGTTTTCTGTTGACAGGACTGACAGGTGAGATCTCTACAAGACGGGTAACCTGCAGAATTCATGCTGCCCGCCTCTCAGGGGCCCCAGCGCTTCACACTTACAATGCTATGCTCAATATTTCATTAGAATCTCAACAGCCGTTGTTTACACTACAGTGAACATTACGGCTAGCCCATTAGTTACTGCAGAATGTAGGCAGCTAGTAGATCAAATGACGGTTTATGAGCCTGAGATAAAAAGGAGTCTAATCTTCCACAGCATCTCTCTTCAAAGCAAACTTCCAATGACCTTTTCGCTTGTCCAAGGGCAGACGGCCACTCCAGACATTTTGAATATTAATAGAGAATTGCTAGTGCAATTGAGGCTAAACTTGCTTAGGACATTCTTTAGTGCAAGTTATTGGGTGTATTTTAATCTGGGGGTGCATGGAGGCTGTCTGTCGGACTTCCCGTATGTCCGACATATACTGAAGAACCATTGCTCTTAATTGTACTGTAATTCTTGATATGTATTTTTTGTATACAGCTGTAAGTCGCCCTGGGTAAGGGCATCTGCTAATAAATAAATAAATAAATAATAAATAAATAAATAAATAAATAAATAAATAAATAAATAAATAATAATAATAATAATAATAATAATAATAGTAATGAAACTTGAAAAGGTTTAACACAAGGGGTGCACGGCACTGGCTTGCTTGTTTGAGTTGCTTTTAAACGAAAGGACACAATGGCAGTTGTACAAGAAAAATGTAGCCTTTACATCACATCACTAGTGTGACCACATGAAGTGATATTCAAATAAATACAGAATGCAATGGCTGCAACTTCAAAACATTTTCCTCTTTGGATAAACAGATGAGATAGTGGGTTGCATTTCGCTCTCGTGATTTGTGCAGGATGAGATTAAAGAGTCACAGAGCCTGTGAGACTGAAGCCCAGCAGAACAAGCCTAGTTGTGGTTCTCTTTGCGTTGCAGAGTAGTACAGTCTGCCTGGCACTCACCTCTTTATGGGAATCCTTATGTGCCTCCAGTGTCTTCATGATTGTGAGCTCTGCGTAGTTTTTGAACCGTGCCGGCTGGTTCCTCAGGATCTCTTTCAATACACGCAGTGCCAGGGCTCTGATGGAGTGCTAAAAGACAGTCAGGCAGAAAACGAGGGAATCAAACCTACTGTATCATGCAAATCACACCAAAAAAAAAAAAATCACATCACATCACATCACATCACATGTGCTCAGGTTTATCGCAGTAGATTTTGATTACCAATTTGAACAGAATTCTTAATGACGACATGAAGACGATAAAAAAAGGAACTGTAGAATCTGACAGTAGATCTGGATATGGGTGTGCAGGAACACAGACCCCCTCATTAACTAGCGTTCGGTTTGTAATGGCAGTTCATTGCCTGGAGAATATAAGCACTCTCACTTCTTTTAGCTGGGAATACCAAGCTGTTGCCACAGTCAGTAGCAAACAGTAGCACCTGCACTGATCGATGCTTAAAAACGCACCCCATGCAAGAAGCATAGGCAGTTTAAAACAGAGATAACCGGAGCTCGGGGTCTCTGCAAAGGGGACGCACCTCCTTGTCTCCCAGCGTCTCCAGCAGCAGCAGCAGGATGGTCTTGAAGTGCTCGTCCCACACGGCCAGGCTGCCCTCACGGGTGATCTTCAGGAGCTCCAGCAGGGCGCCCCTCCGCTCCTCCACGCGCTCGTTGTGATTGGACAGCTCCTTCAGGAGGTCAGCTACCAGGTCTGAGTGGTCGATGGGAACTTCAGGGACAAAATGTAAAAGCAAGTTACCACCGAGAGAAGTGGGGGCACGCGACCTACCACCGCTAGACAAGTCTGCTCATCCCCATAAAAACAAACCATCCGGGGTTGTTCGTCATGAATGATTATTTTGTTAATTGACCATTTATATTCAGGAATAAATAATTATTCGATGATATACTTGCATTTACCAATACGCTTTGGTAAATCATAACATTAAATCGTTAAATGTCTGAAAAGCGATTTATTTTTTCATAATTTCAGACATTTTTACACTTTATTTGGTCAATTTTGGCATTTACCAGTAAAATCTAAGATTGACCAGATTCTGACTTTTCCTGTAACAACTGCTTTCTTACAGTATTGTAATGTCAAGTCTCATTGATGAAATCCTTTGGCCTCTCCCTTATTCCGGCTCATACACGTTAAAACAATCTGTACCCTCCCCTACGAGTTCTGAATATACAATCTGTACCCTCCCCTACGAGTTCTGAATATACAATCTGTACCCTCCCCTACGAGTTCTGAATATACAATCTGTACCCTCCCCTACGAGTTCTGAATATACAATCTGTACCCTCCCCTACGAGTTCTGAATATACAATCTGTACCCTCCCCTACGAGTTCTGAATATACAATCTGTACCCTCTCCTACGAGTTCTGAATATACAATCTGTACCCTCCCCTACGAGTTCTGAATATACAATCTGTACCCTCCCCTCACGAGTTCTGAATATACAATCTGTACCCTCCCCTCGAGTTCTGAATATACAATCTGTACCCTCCCCTACGAGTTCTGAATATACAATCTGTACCCTCCCCTACGAGTTCTGAATATACAATCTGTACCCTCCCCTACGAGTTCTGAATATACAATCTGTACCCTCCCCACGAGTTCTGAATATACAATCTGTACCCTCCCCACGAAGTTCTGAATATACAATCTGTACCCTCCCCTACGAGTTCTGAATATACAATCTGTACCCTCCCCTAAGAGTTCTGAATATACAATCTGTACCCTCCCCTACGAGTTCTGAATATACAATCTGTACCCTCCCCTACGAGTTCTGAATATACAATCTGTACCCTCCCCTACGAGTTCTGAATATACAATCTGTACCCTCCCCTACGAGTTCTGAATAGATGTTTGTATGGCTCAATCGTCACTCTAATGGGCAATCTTTGGTATTTATATACTGCATTGCTTTTGACCAGCATTGTGTAAAAAGATCAGGTTTGTCACTGCTGCCATGTCTTATTGTTTGTAATCGTATTACTTGTATCAGATGACTCCACCATTGTGCAACAGAGGGAGGCTTTCATTCTTTCCAGGGACACAATAACACGCATTTTAATTGTGAACTAAACAGCCCAACTATCAATCTGGGGGATAGAATAACCTTAAATAATAATAATAATAATAATAATAATAATAATAATAATAATAATAATAATAATAACAACAACAACAACAATAACATCAAGGGTAAGTGCACTTTGACCTGTGGGAACTCAATACAATTTTTTTTAATTAAAAAAGATGATGATACACACCCACACTCCACCAAATACATACAATACGATCACTCTGGGTTTGCAACTTATTGATTCATGATTCTGCAACATGACTTAGTGTGCATTTAAAATGATTTTACCAGGTGTAAAACCCTTGGGATGCAACATCTTGTTTTCAACGCAGTCCTGGCGACGGCCTGGAGAGGACAGGTACACTCAGGGTTAACAGAAGAATGTCACACTGTGGGTACATTTGTAAATGGTGAAAACATTACAAAGAAACAAATCATTGATAATAATACATGTTTATCCTCTAACTATGAGGTGAGAATATGTCTCAATGGGCATGCTGAACCCTCTAACTATGAGGTGAGAATATGTCTCAATGGGCATGCTGAACCCTCTAACTATGTGAGAATATGTCTCAATGGGCATGCTGAACCCTCTAACTATGTGAGAATATGTCTCAATGGGCATGCTGAACCCTCTATGTGAGAATATGTCTCAATGGGCATGCTGAACCCTCTAACTATGAGGTGAGAATATGTCTCAATGGGCATGCCGAACCCTCTTTTCTGTGCTACAGTGTAGCCGGGGTTAACAAAAAATCCCAGCAAATACTTCAAAATCTTTCCTGAAAGTATGGAGATCAAAACAAAAACAAACAAAAAGTGAGGCATCCCCTACCTAACTGGTGCTAGCCAGACTGGGTTTGGGGTTTCGAATCATCAACATTGCATTTGTAAATACACCTGTTTTCAGGTAAACACTGACACACAAGCACTGATCAGATCTCACTCAGTGATGGCAGAGGGGTTTGAACTGCAAACTTCACTTTAATTATAGCATTCGGGTGTTTTGCAAACAGCACAGGGCCAGTTTTACAGTTTGCATTGAGGAGGATTTGTGTGCAGATACAACACCGTGCCCTTTCCATCTTTCAACCAAGATGCAGAGATATGATCTGACAGGCGTCTTTAGAATACAGGCTTTTTAAAACAAGCCTTTTACAGAAAGCAACCCAGTGCTCTGTCGCTTTGATGGTGCAGGAAGCATTTTGTTCAGAAAATGAATTCAACATTTTTCCTTGCTTATAAAATAGAGGGCTATTTGAATAGGTCTTTTTTTATTATTACTGTTTTTGTTTTAAATGTCATTTTCTTAAGATGGACACATCACTCCTTGCTATCTTAAATTACTCTGCACAACTTTCCATGTTTTTATACAAGCTGTCAACAGAATGGGATGAAACAACTCTATGGAACAAAAGTTCAAAACCCTGCAGTGTGACTGTGGGTGAATGAGGTTGTTGAGAGGTTATGAAGGGCACTGGGCAGTGCGAAGGTGTGCCAGTACATACCCTGCTCCATATCATCATCAAACATAGCCTCGTTGAGAGCGCTCTTGTCGTAGGTGCTGATTGTGTCCGCGTAGTTGTAAGGGTTGTATTCGCGACTCCGCGGCCCGGAGAAGGAGCGCGGGGGAGGCGTGTTGAGTAAAGAGGTTTTGTTATCGAGAGCTGTTCTCCCTCCTTCCACCGCATCGATGCCGACACGAAGGTCCGTCACAGGAGACACCATCCCACCCTCTCTGCACACCTGCAAACAGAACAGAGAACACCTGGTCACTGGAGACGCCATCCCATCCTCTCTGCACACCTGCAAACAGAACAGAGAACACCTGGTCACAGGAGACACCATCCCACCCTCTCTGCACACCTGCAAACAGAACAGAGAACACCTGGTCTCTCGAAATCGTTCAACTCAAGAAATCCAGTTTTTCTCTTATACATTACAAATGCAGCTCTTCTTTTAAATGAAGCCATTTATTTTAATTAAAAGCTATTTCCTTAACAGGCTGGAATGCAAGCTGACTAATTTGAAATAGAAAACTAGAAATGCTAATCAAGAGGTTACTTTTGAGAACGCCCCAGAGTAAAGGTTTCTTTTAGCACAGTATATATTATAGATGCATGGTTAACTATATGATAAATGGGTCCCTGCAGGCTACAGGTGATTAGGAGTAGGATACAAAAGGTAAAACTTTACCATGCTGGATTTTAAGTCAATGACCGGACCTTTAATTTGAACAATTAAATGCCTTTATTACCCTATTGCACAAGCCCAAAGGCATGCGTTTGCAATCCCGATGGGAAGGTTTTAGTTTGATTGTGGAAATTTTGCTTAACAAATACAGAACAGACATAATTCAGTAAATCAAATATCACTACATTATAACATTACTACGCCATTCCTATGACTTGATGGCCAATAGACTAACAACTGAATGGGCAAACTTTATTTTCATGGTGCGAAGGACGTAACGATTTCATTCGTTGTCCAAGATCTCAACGTGACATGGCTGGGATTCACGAAGGACCCCCAATAGAAGTTTCATGAATACTGCATTGAGTTCATCAAGACAAACTTGGCTCACAAGTTCATTGGAATGCCCGAGCACGTTTGAAATGAGAAAAGCTACTTTATTTATGCAGCTGGATTCCGTTTCTTGTACAAACATGTTATTTCTTTTCCTGTCCAGCAACACAAAGTCCTGCAGGCTGGATTTTATAATAATGTGGCAGGGTGGCTAAGCATCGTCTATCCCATGTGACACAGACATGGGCATCACAGGGCTCAAACCTCTGGAAGAGCACTTACTCCATCGTCCTTCTTTCCCTCTCGTTTGATTGGCTCGTGCAGATCCTCCTGGCTCTGGTAGCTGAAGCTCTGGATGGCTTCCGTCACGCCGCGCAGTGAGCTGTAGATCTCATCCGAGTTCATGTTCTCAGTGTCGTAGTCCAGCATGCTGTAGGAGCAAAACAACACAGGGCATGTCTTTGAAATGGTCTGTAACCTGCATGTCTGAAGTGCTATGAAATAGGGCTGTTCCCGAGCATTTCTTAAATAAAATCAAATGGCCAATTAATATTGCAATTTCATAATAGGTGACGTTACTAAAGCTTTGATCTTTTTTTCTTCATGTAAATGTTACAGAGAACAAGTTGTTTTAGTGTTGGATTGTTTTGTTTATGAATTGTAAAGCCGGCCATTGATTGCAAATAAATCTATTGAAACTGATTGTTTGCAACATGCATTTAATAGAAATCAGGTGACCAAACGAAACTGAAATAATCCGTTCCGAGGGCCGGGCTCAGGGAACCCCCTACTTAAACAGCATGAGAACAGTAGGGCTGCGCTGCGATGGGGAGTGAAACGAAAGAAACCTACAACATAACAAATAAATACAATACTGAAATAAGAAAAGCAGGCCACAAAAAAAAGATAAAAAAGAAGAAAAATCCCATGCAAAATGATATTCACTGCAGTATTGTAGTGCAGACGATGCATCCCTGGGGTGTCACAGTATGATGAGATATTCACTGCAGTATTGTAGTGCGGACGATGCATCCCTGGGGTGTCACAATATGATGAGATATTCACTGCAGTATTGTAATCATGACGATGCATCACTGGGGTGTCACAATGTGATGAGATATTCACTGCAGTATTGTACTCATGACGATGCATCACTGGGGTGTCACAGTATGATGAGACATTCACTGCAGTATTGTAATCATGACGATGCATCACTGGGGTGTCACAATGTGATGAGATATTCACTGCAGTATTGTACTCATGACGATGCATCACTGGGGTGTCACAGTATGATGAGACATTCACTGCAGTATTGTAGTGGTGATGATGCATCCCTGGGGTGTCACAGTATGATGAGATATTCACTGCAGTATTGTAGTGGTGATGATGCATCACTGGGGTGTCACAATGTGATGAGATATTCACTGCAGTATTGTAGTGGTGATGATGCATCCCTGGGGTGTCACAGTATGATGAGATATTCACTGCAGTATTGTACTCATGACGATGCATCACTGGGGTGTCACAATATTATGAGATATTCACTGCAGTATTGTACTCATGACAATGCATCACTGGAGTATTGTAGTGCGGACGATGCATCACTGGGGTGTCACAGTATGATGAGATATTCACTGCAGTATTGTAGTGCGGACGATGCATCCCTGGGGTATCACAGTATGATGAGATATTCACTGCAGTATTGTAGTGCGGACGATGCATCCCTGGGGTGTCACAATATGATGAGATATTCACTGCAGTATTGTAATCATGACGATGCATCACTGGGGTGTCACAATGTGATGAGATATTCACTGCAGTATTGTACTCATGACGATGCATCACTGGGGTGTCACAGTATGATGAGACATTCACTGCAGTATTGTAGTGGTGATGATGCATCCCTGGGGTGTCACAGTATGATGAGATATTCACTGCAGTATTGTAGTGGTGATGATGCATCACTGGGGTGTCACAATGTGATGAGATATTCACTGCAGTATTGTAGTGGTGATGATGCATCCCTGGGGTGTCACAGTATGATGAGATATTCACTGCAGTATTGTAGTGGTGATGATGCATCCCTGGGGTGTCACAATGTGATGAGATATTCACTGCAGTATTGTAGTGGTGATGATGCATCCCTGGGGTGTCACAGTATGATGAGATATTCACTGCAGTATTGTACTCATGACGATGCATCACTGGGGTGTCACAATATGATGAGATATTCACTGCAGTATTGTACTCATGACAATGCATCACTGGAGTATTGTAGTGCGGACGATGCATCACTGGGGTGTCACAGTATGATTAGATGTTCACTGCAGTATTGTACTCATGACGATGCATCACTGGGGTGTCACAATATGATGAGATATTCACTGCAGTATTGTACTCATGACGATGCATCACTGGGGTGTCACAATATGATGAGATATTCACTGCAGTATTGTACTCATGACGATGCATCACTGGGGTGTCACAATATTATGTTCCTGCAAGAAAGCAGTTTTGCTCACCAGCTCTGCATTATGTGTTATTCATCCAATTTTTTAAAGTATTGCTGTAAATCAATAAGAATACACATAATTAAATGTGCTTCATTTTATTAAAGGCTGGAAATTTCTTTTCCTCCAGGGTATGGGTTCTCCAAGTCAGGTCTGCAGAGCAACCAAGGTGTGCACTTCTGATAGCCCACACTGTGTTTATTGCATATCCCGATGCTTGTGTGTGCGTGTGCGTGTGTGTATATATATATATATATATATATATATATATATATAAATATAAAATTGGTATTTTATTTATTGCAATAAACATGACTGATGAAATGTATGTAAATGTTGACCTTTTGGGAAACCGAAGTGTACATGAGGTATTGAATGAGTCTGAATCGGACAACAGTGATTAATTAGAAGTAGTGAAAAAAAGCAAAAGTATTCAAATTAATTCAAAACTCGCCATTCTGCTCCTTCTCCGTGAACTACAGTGTTTCCCTAATAAATAGTTTTTAAAAAATATTTTAAACTTTCAGCTCTTTTAAAAAATTTGGATCGCTCTTAAAAGAGCCTTTGGTGGTTAGATGGATGTTTTGTTGCCGCTGTCCCCAGGCTGTCCGTACTCCTCTGGTCGGGTGCATCTCCTGCCCTGCCTGCTGCCCCCGGTCCCACCCCTGCGCAGCTGTGTGATCCGATGCAGAACATTTATAAATGCATCTCCACAATTCCTGCCGTACCTTTCTCTGCACATGCATTCATCTGTGTAAGCTGGCATCATCTCTTCTGCTGTGCCCTGCATGGTTTCTTAAAACAGGCCCAGCAGTTCTCCATGTTGTGCAGCCATGAACTGCAAAGTCAGTTTGAGAAGTAACTGGGTATTCCATAATGAAAAACAACGTCTTTCTCGCCACTGTGAAGAGGTAGTGCTAATCTGGTATGGATACCTCACTACCCCGGATAACAAGGGACGATTCAAAAGAACAAATCTATATTCGGTGCTGTGGCTTCGAACGGCTGTCTGGAGCAGTCAATGCTACATGTCAAGTTACAGGTTTTTTTTTTGGTTTTTTTTGTTAGTATGTATAAGAGAAATACATTACAAGTGTTCTTAGTTATGCAACAACAACATGTATCTTCCTTATTTCTAATGGGCAAACTTTAACAGTCAAAATACATGTCATACATTTCATTTGGTTTCAGACGTGTGTGTGTGTGGAGGGGGGGCTGGTGTTGTGTGGGTTCCCTTCCTTCCCTGTAAATACTGTGGAACCCCGGCTGGTGCTTGCTGGTTACCTGGGAGAGTAAGAGCGTCTGAAGGCCCTGTGAGGGGGTGGAGCAGGGATGGAGTGAGGCTGAGCGGGGGGAGGGGGGTGCTTGGCCAGCCCATCAGCACTCCAACCCCACAAGCGACTGCAGCCACACAGCAGTCAGGAGAAAAGGAAGGAAGGGAGGGTCAACAAAAACAGAGAAAAGAGAGAAAGAGAAAAAAGAAAACTATACTTCCAGTGGCTTGTTAGGGGCATGCAATTATTAGAGAAAACTGTAAAGAATTAACAAAAGCACAGAAACAAAATGGGAATGCTCTTTTTTACTCCAATAAAATAAACCGACTTTTTTTGTATGTTTGATTCTTAAAAAAGAAGATCAAAGGAATATGTTGGGTTACAGAGTTCAGTCAGCTAGGCACAGTGTCACAATCTGAGCCGTTTACTATCGATCCCAGCACACAGGAGCGCTTTTGTAATGTTTACCTTTTTAAAAAGACTTGCATGGTCTGAAATTGCTTATTTAGGATCAACTCACACAAGAAAGGCCTATCATATCCAATGGAGTTTGTGCTTTCTATAGGGGCTTACTGTATAGACATTTATACCAAGTCACATTAACAGTCCCGCTTCATTCCCAAAAACAAAACAGACAAAACCCATGTTCAGTGATAGGCTGCAATGAAGTGCCACGCTGATCTGCTACACCGTAGCAACAAGAATGTCCCATTGGTACTGTATAGAGTCCCACTTTAAGAACAGAGCACTCCACTTTGTTAATAGGGTTCTGCTGGATGTAGGGAGCTGACACAAGGTAAACATTCAGCTAGCATTGAATTAAAGACAGCAGAATGAAACAAAAACATGCTGTAATGGGAAATTAGTCAAGGATTTAAAGGGAAAAAAATATCTTTGCCTGCCTTGTTTTGTTTCTATACATTTACTGTATAAACTGCTATACCCACGTCTTCACATACAGTAATAAAGGGGGCATTGTTCTTTTTAGGAATTGGGTCAGTATGACGTGGGTGCGACCTTATTAAGCCACTGGCTAGAATTGTGCATGAAAGTGATTTGACCTAATTTCCCATTTCAGTTAACCAGCAGGCAAAGGAAACGGTCATGCTCATGGTTTAGACACTCGAGCTTGTCACCATGTAGCCCGGGGTGTGCTGGGATGCACAGCATTACCTTGGCGACAGTCCCCCATGGGAACAGTTGGTTGGCGAGGTGAGGGGGCTGGTTCTGCTGCTGGAGTGTCGTGAGGGGGTTCGTCCAATCGTGTTGCTTGGAGAGCCCTAAGATGGGAAGAGAATCCATCAGGAGCCATGGCTGGGGTTTGTGGGTTAGAGCAAGGCAAATACACTAAGCAGTGGGTCTATCATACTGAACTGAACTGAGCTGTAACAAATGAAGACCCTCATCTCAGATCTGTCACATTTCTTATACACTGACAATTCAATCAAGTGGATGCTGATAATAGATTTGAAGAGATGATGCTGTTTGTTAGATTAACAATTGTGTATAATTATTACACAATTTAAAAAGAAAGCCAATGGGTGTGTTCTTTACCACACTGGTGTTGCTGGAGTTCTTCAGGTGGCTGTGCAGGAGCTTGGTGGCACCGTCCTGGAATGTTTTTGGCAAGGCACCCAGCAGCATGGTGAACTCGGGGGTGTTCAACTCAAAGAGAGAAATCAGGACCACCTGGGCAGCCTGGGGAACACAGACAATCACTTCAGAGAAGAGAGAGAGACCAGGACAGCCTGGGGAACACAGACAATCACTTCAGAGAAGAGAGAGAGACCAGGACAGCCTGAAGAACACAGACAATCACTGCAGAGAAGAGAGAGAGACCAGGACAGCCTGGGGAACACAGACAATCACTTCAGAGAAGAGAGAGAGACCAGGACAGCCTGAAGAACATAGACAATCACTTCAGAGAGAGAGAGAGAGAGAGAGAGAGAGAGAGAGAGAGAGAGAGAGAGAGAGAGAGAGAGAGACCAGGACAGCCTGGGGAACACAAACAATCACTTCAGAGAAGAGAGAGAGACCAGGACAGCCTGAAGAACACAGACAATCACTGCAGAGAAGAGAGAGAGACCAGGACAGCCTGGGGAACACAGACAATCACTTCAGAGAAGAGAGAGAGACCAGGACAGCCTGGGGAACACAGACAATCACTTCAGAGAAGAGAGAGAGACCAGGACAGCCTGAAGAACACAGACAATCACTGCAGAGAAGAGAGAGAGAGAGAGAGAGAGAGAGAGAGAGAGAGAGAGAGAGAGAGAGAGAGAGACCAGGACAGCCTGGGGAACACAGACAATCACTTCAGAGAAGAGAGAGAGAACAGGTCGGAGAAAAAAAAACACACACACACACAATAAATAAAAAAATAAAAATAAAAAAGAGCAATATCTACATTCTGAAATAAAAAAATGGGACGGCAACTTCCACCCCCCTTCTTTTACTTTTTTCTAATTACAAATCACTTGTTCTCTTACCTTAACAGAGATAACCTGATTAAGAGCACTATAAGATACTATTGGAGGTATCATGTAGGAAGATTTTCTAAAGTTAAGTAACAGATTATAATTCAGGACCCCTCAGTGGTTGCATGTTGGACAGGAATATACTGCGTTCTTGCTACAGCATGGAATTTAAAAGGAGTCATTGTTGTTAAACCCGTTATTAACACACAGCTATACAGTGATTAGGACTCAACCCCAAACTGGGCAAACGTTTTCTTTTTGCAATGTCTGGCATAGTAAAGCATGTCAACTGCAACATCCCTAATGTATGAATAAGAGCATTTCACTTACTGCACACCCTCGGAGAATATGTGCTGCAGGCATATAGAACCAAGCAAGTGCTTCTGTAACTCAGCAACTGCAGAAGCTCTCTTAGGAAGAGTCCAAAAGTGTGGGCTTGCCCGGTTACAGGGTCGGGTACTAAACACATATTAGATTACCAAGCCTGCATGCTGCACCACTCTTTCACATTAGGGAATGCAGCACACAGCTCTCCGTTTGGTTTTAGTAGTCTTGAGTTAATAAGCTGTCACACTGGAGATCCACACACAGGCACGGTTAACTGCTGCAGTGAAGCGCAGGGCTGTGATCGTTGTTTGCTGTTTTTTTTTAAGCAAATCTACCAAAAAGCAGGCAATCCCAAGTTTACAAGAGACAGCTAATGCAGGATTTCTAATGCATTTGTTTAGTTCAGCGTTTTGAAGGGACTGTACAGTACACTTGTGAGGACGTGAATTATAAAATGATAGAATCATAATCATTACACATGAGATAGTTGAGAAAGTAAACATGCCTTTGTACTTTTCTACTTTTTACTCCTGTATCTTTTTTTTCTTAAACAAAAAATGCATTAAAATGTCCCCTTTAATTAAACTAATCTGGTCATTCTTCATTATTTTCTTATTCGCCCCTTTTTACCCCCTACAAGGAGAAGCATGAAGATTTATAAAACATATTAATTTAGGACTGGAAAATCGTTTGCACTGTATCTAAATGGAAACTTTAATAAGAAATGTAATAATAATAATAATAATAATAATAATAAGTTGGAAGAGAAGTTCTAGATGATGCACTTTATAAACTTTAACAAGAAATGCAGTAATAATAATAATAATAATAATAATAATAATAATAATAATAATAATAATAATAATTTGGAAGAGAAGTTCTAGATGATGCACTTTATTTGATCTGTTGACTTTGAGCCCAGCATTCACAACCTCCCTCCAGAGACGTGTGGCAAGAACACAATGCATGTAACTAATACTAAGATATTAACAACAAACAATTCCATACAGCACAGATTCTTCTGCTGCCAGAGGCTGTCCTGTAGGTTTGAGATCTGATAGCACGCCTGCCAAGAACATACTGTAACCCAGTAACAAACATTCTTGTATACACAACCAGCAGCCCTCAACCCAGCTCAAAATAAAGAAAACAAAAAACAAAACTGAAAAAGACAAGCAGACAGATGGATGCACGCACACATGGTGATTTCAAATCCAGCCAGACAGAGCCAGGTTATTGAGACAAGCCACGCTGTGGGTTCAATGTTTCGTTTCATTGCGATTAGTACATTGTGCAGTTGCTTGCGTTTCAGTCTACCTGCTTGCACCTTTCTTCCAGGTTTCCTTCCCCAGGCACTGAAGGGGTGGTACTGGACCTGGTAGGCAACTCATCAGTCACCCAGTTATGAAGGGTCTGGGTTTAACAGGTAGAATGGTAGGGTTAGGAAACAAAACAAAAAACGCAGGTTTACCTTCTTTTAAAACAGCAGCACAATACTGACACTGGAAGAGCAGGTGCAGCAGTGGCCTGTGCCACAGCGAGAAAGAGAACGGCATTGGCAGGGTGCTGCTGCTGCTGTATAAACACAGCCCCTGTTCCCCTGGTGTCGTGGCACAAGCCAGGGCTAGGCTTCCTTACACCCAGGCATGGGACAAGATTAACAACTGTGTTCTACTATACATCTGGGAATCAACACAAGAGCAACAGAAATGCACAGGAAAAACCTGCAGAAACAACTACTGCATTACAGCTATTACTTAAACAAATGCAATTCCCACAATTAGCATTTTATAGCTGGCTTTAAAGCTTTTAGAAGGAGTTGTACTGTTTACCAGCACTGACTTTTATGGCTGGGGGTTGATAAAGGTCTTTGCAACCGTGCTTCTTCTCAGGAAACAAGAAAATGCAGTGTTTGAAGGTTCCGACTGCACAGCTCGGCAAGGCTTGTGGTAATGCAGGACACTTTGTCATGAAGTTACTGGAAAGGGAAACGCTCTTCACTTCACCATGAGAGCCAATGTTAATGTGTGTTACAGGCGAAGCCCAATCAATACAATACAAAAGAAAACCCATTCTAAAGGGATTTGGTAGGAAAGGAAGGACATTCATCACTTTTCCTTGTTAACCAATATTATTATTGCACATAACAGAAGTCATTACGAAGGATAAATAAAGAAATGTGCAAAGCACTTCAATGCAATCAAGATATCACGTGTAAAACCACAGTTAACAATATACCATGATTACAGCTTAACCCAATTTGTATCAAACTATTAGTGGTACAATTCACTGCATCAATTCCTTCAATCAATCTGAAACACGCGTATGAATCCCTGAAACAATAAAGCTAAAAATAAAACCCCATATCAATAAGCATCTCAATCCAAAGCATGCAGGTGTGCTTCAGACGGGTCTTGGGAAGGGTCATCAGAACTATACATAATGTACAGTAATTAGTGCTCTGAAAGAATCTAAACCCCTTCTTTAACCTGCTTACAATGCAGCAGCATGCTCTCAGGGCTAGAACACACCTACAACTGTTGCCTGAAGGGATGCACTGCTATGCTTTTTAAGCCAAATTGTACCTGCCTGACCGACCAAGCCTGCAGAGTACATTCACAGAGACAGAATTACTGCTGCCCTCGTTATCAATATCGCAATATACAATAAACACAGAGGCGTGCATTAGAGCGGGTGTAGGTGAGGTCAAAGCAGGTATGAGCTTTCTGAGTGATTTAGGCATTTCATTACATTATTACAAAAAACAAGACCAAAAACAATAATATATCAATGCATTTACTAGCAAATAGATTTTAGCATTCTAACCTTTTCCAGCCTGCACAGAGCTCAACAAGTCAGCTCCCATCTTCTTTAATAACCGAGTCATGCAGAAGCACAACTGCATGTGCTATTAACAGTATGTCAGGAATTTCTATTCAAAGGCACTGTAAGTGGGTACAGATCTTGAATTAAATGCATACTTCTGATACAGAAACATTATAAAAGGGTCCCCCTTTGTCACAATCTCTGCAATCTTTTCCAAGCGGGAGAGATCAAAGCGATGACTGATGTGCTGGCTTTGCCAGAGTGTATCCTCCCAATGGACTGATTCAGGTAATAAACACTGCAGTGAAACACCTTGCCTTCAGCAGACGGGAATGGGGCTGGGTTTGAACTCAAGAGGAACTCCTAGGAAGGATCTACCCGGCCACATTCACCACCAACAGCTTGAACAAATCACAGAAACAAATCTGTTCCTAAGAATAGGAGGAGGCTGTGTGGTCCAGTGGTTAAAGAAAAGGGCTTGTAACCAGGAGGTCCCCGGTTCAAATCCCACCTCAGCCACGGACTCATTGTGTGACCCTGAGCAAGTCACTTAACCTCCTTGTGCTCTGTCTTTCGGGTGAGACGTAGTTGTAAGTGACTCTGCAGCTGATGCATAGTTCACACACCCTAGTCTCTGTAAGTCGCCTTGGATAAAGGCGTCTGCTAAATAAACAAATAATTAATAGAAATAAACACACACAGCACAAACAGGGATGGAAATAAGGCTCCCATTGCATAGCAGTTTGAGCCATTCCTGGTTTTACTAAACACTGGGAATCCTATTTCCATCCCTGGATATGTGTGATTAACTAAACTGCTGTTTTCCCGATTGCTTTTAACGTGTTTTTAAAAAGACCACTCCCAGAGATTGTGACCAGATCTTATTCCAGATCAATATACTTCCTTAAAACAGGCCAGTAATTTCAGCCCCAACTGTCTAGAAAGCTTACCTTTCTCACGTCGGAGCTCTTTGGTTCTGTTGTCCAGGTTATAATTCGAGAAACAGCCAGTCGAGTCTCACTGGAGTTCACAAAGTCAGTGGGGTCCATCTGCCTGGCCAGAGACTCGATATACTTCAGGATTGCAACTTTTACCTGGACCACCGGGAAATAAACAGAAACATCAGAAAGAAAGAGAGAAAGAAAGAAGTGACAGAATGATGAGAAAGGAGACAGAAAAGTACAGTGCTATACAATTACTTATGGCTACCTTAAAAGTCAAATCTTACCAAATACGTACTAGCACCATTTCATAGGTCTGAAACATTCCTGATTAAAAGCTACTAATGAACTGAATATCAGTTCTATTTCAAAGCTGCAATTGTACCGCTTCCCTGCACAGATCACATGAAAAGACAGCAGAGAGATGGGGAATAAGAGACTGAGGCTTAGTGTGAAACTCCCAGAGACAACTCTGCTCTTCCACGCTGCTTCATGTGACCTCTTCAAGTAGAATGATGGCAGTTCACACTGAGACATTAGCAAAATAAAATGACACAACACAAGGGACACTCCAGGTACGTACCTTGAGGTTTGGCGTTTGTGTTTGATCGACTATAAACCTCATCAGAATGTTAAACTGTTGATCGAAAGGGAAGGAGTCCCTGTGAAGATAAAAAAAATATATAACACGCGTCACTGGTGAATACTGCCAGCAAGTGAAAAAAGGAGGAAGATTTCGAAAGAGAAAAGGAGATGAACTGACCTGGTGACATCCAGTGCTTTCTGCACTTTTGCCTGCACAGAGCCCAGCAAGTCAGCACCCATCTTCTTTAACAACTGTGTCAGCAGCACAAAGAGCCAGTCCTGCAGGTCCTCTTTATGGATGGTAATAAAATCAACCAGGGTCTCCAAGAACATGCTGAATACCTGGCAGGTATGACCACATACACCCATCACATACGGGAAGAGGCCAGCATTGCCAAGGGCATGTTCTTTACTCGTATACAGAGTGAACAAAAGCACTTCTATACAGGAGAAGTGGAAACCCTTCATCTAACCCTGTACGATGCACAGAACAACAAATCTCATCTAATGGCTCATTCTTCCAGGACGAAAAACACTCCAGAAATCAAATGGAAGCACTAAACCAAAAGTTTACATACAATCTATATAAAAATCTATATTCTTAGCTATACACATTTCTTAGATTATGTAAGAAAGCACTGCATAACAATCAAGCTAGCCTAAAATATCCACAGTTTTTAAGAGCGTGCAATAAAAAGACATGTATACTTCTTTTCACTGTACACTTTAAAAACCTCTAGCAATACAGCTGTCTGCTGATTTCACCATTTAGAAAAAAGAAAAATGCACACACTTACTCTCTGATGTTACGATCCAACCCGAGGCAAAACATGCAACAAGATGAACACTCTATTAGTACCACACAGTAAAACTCTGTTCAGAATTATCAAAACATGCAGATTAGCTTATCATTATTATTATTAGGGCAGCAGTGTGGAGTAGTGGTTAGGGCTCTGGACCGGAGGGTCGTAGGTTCAATCCCAGGTGGGGACACTGCTGCTGTACCCTTGAGCAAAGTACTTTACCTAGATTGCTCCAGTAAAAACCCAACTGTATAAATGGGGAATTGTATGTAAAAAATAATGTGATATCTTGTAACAATTGTAAGTCGCCCTGGATAAGGGCGTCTGCTAAGAAATAAATAATAATTTTAAAAAAAATTATTGTTTTTAAATCAAAAACTTTACAAAGCCAAAACAGACATACAATCAATCCTAATGCAATTAAAATCTTAAATTTATATCTCCTGAAGCAAATACATTTTGTGCTTAAATATGGAAAGAAAAAAGTAAGAATGTTTGTAGATGAACTAAAACACAAAACAGTGCCCTCTGCAGGCAAGTGTCTTTGACTGCAATGAATAACATCCATGCCATTTCTACACTGTAGTACAAAGTGGCTGGCTGTCCCATTATAGGTCAGTGCTGACCATTTTGTGCTGTATCAACGCTTTCAGAAGAGATTTCAAATATACAACAGCATGGATCCACTATCTCTGCCCAGACTTACAGGAAATAAAATAAAAACTATTTTCTTATGCACTGATTGCCAATTCAAACACTTTCAAAAATAGGGCTGTGTCCGAAGGTTCGTTCGCTAACCAGGCATTCGAAGATTGTTTCAAACTTTCGAAACTATTTTCTTATGCACTGATTGCCAATTCAAACACATTCAAAAATAGGGCTGTGTCCGAAGGTTCGTTAGCTAACCAGGCATTCGAAGATTGTTTCAAACTTTCGAAGGTTTGTCAGACGGGTTCACGCACTGTTTTTTTTTCTTCTTCCTATTAACTGAAACTGTTTGACAATGTGTGAATACTATAAAAATGTCACTCTTGTGCAAAATTCCATCTTTTGATTTGTATAATGCATATTACGTAAACAAAAGTTGTTAATAAAATCCGCTGCCACATTGTTATACATTACATACAACTGGAGCAGGCATGGTATCCAAAGCAGGGGGCTCGTACCTCTAGTGGCTGTATTGCTTCAGTAAAAAATGTGCTGAATATCTAGTGTACAAGACAGTGTAAGAGAAGTGGTATGGTAAAACATGTTTGAAACATACAAAATATACACTAACACTAATCATTTTAATTTCGAAAACTAAGCACCGACCGCCCCTCCCCGCTCCAGCTCGTGTTATCCAGAGGCAAACCTTTAATTTCTTCATTCACCGTCTCGACGGGAAAGTGTTGTATAGTGTAAGCTGTATTGAAAGAAATCTCTTGAAACTCCTCTGCTGTTTGGGATTTTTTTGTTAAATGCCCAGGCGACCAAAAAAAAAGTTGAATGCAAACTGTGTAAGTGACTCGTATCATGGAGGTATAACCAATCTCTGGGGTCACTTGACAAGCGTAAGTTCATATTATTATTAGTATTATTAATTTTTTTAGTAGAGGTAAAATCTGACCGATAACCTGCTTGGAACGGTGACTGATAAATTAAGCTTTGTCCGCTGCACTTGGTGCTGCTGCAATGCAAGCTTACTGTATAGATCGCAAGCAGCATCAATTACGTGTAACTAAACAACGTGCATTTTTATTGAAATTATAAAAACGTGATTACTGTGCTATATAACGTATTTTTAAACTACACGTGAATGTTTTATTCCATTTATATGGATTACCTGTAAAATAATAGGATTTTCAATCAAATATAAACAAGTAGTTATGGTTGTCACCAATAAATTATGCAAATGACTCCCATCGAAGGTTCGAACCTTCGAAGGTCAAAATGTGCCCTTTGTTGCTGCCCTACTTTCAAATGATTTTACGGAAATGATGCTTTTTGCAGAAATAGTAACTGTTTGCATTTCGATGATCCTTAATTAAACATCACGGCATGCCACGCAACAAAACAAAAAAATCAAAACAGCCGCTTGCTGGGCTGGTTTGCACTGTACAGTGAAAGCAGGTAAAAACTTACCTTGCTGTGAGGATCGGCAAACATTCTGGTGAAAATCTCGCAAAGCCTTTTCAGTTCAACACGGCTGCAAAAAAAAAAAAAAAAAAGTTAAAAGTTAAAGAAGAAAATACAGCCCACCCTGCTCAAAGACAGCTCGAGGGATGTGCCCCATTCATTTCAGCAGTGCCTCTCGAGGGATGTGCCCCATTCATTTCAGCAGTGCCTCTCGAGGGATGTGCCCCATTCATTTCAGCAGTGCCTCTCGAGGGATGTGCCCCATTCATTTCAGCAGTGCCTCTCGAGGGATGTGCCCCATTCATTTCAGCAGTGCCTCTCGAGGGATGTGCCCCATTCATTTCAGCAGTGCCTCTCGAGGGATGTGCCCCATTCATTTCAGCAGTGCCTCTCGAGGGATGTGCCCCATTCATTTCAGCAGTGCCTCTCGAGGGATGTGCCCCATTCATTTCAGCAGTGCCTCTCGAGGGATGTGCTCCATTCATTTCAGCAGTGCCTCTCGAGGGATGTGCCCCATTCATTTCAGCAGTGCCTCTCGAGGGATGTGCCCCATTCATTTCAGCAGTGCCTCTCGAAGGATGCTTTGCCCACCTCAGTGTCCTCTGGCTCTTCAGTAGATTCTGCAGGCCCACAAGCCCCTCCTTCCTCTCAGACCAGTTGGAGCTGGCACAGTGGTTCAGGACCTCGGCCACGTCCTCAGTCTGCCGCAGGTAGTGAGGGACGCCCCCGTTCCTGGACCCGTAGGAGCGCTCGGAGCAGGCGCTGGACGCGTCGCTGTTAGCATCGTCGTCGGAGTACATGCCCGGGGGATCAAACCTCCTCCGCACTGGCTTCCTCTGAAACAGAAAGCGTGTCACTGAACAGTGTGGGGAACACTGCTACATGCAGCTCTGAAACACACACACACACACACACTGACCGTGTCACTGAACGTGTGAGGAACACTGCTACATGCAGCTCTGAAACACACACCACACACACACACACTGACCGTGTCACTGAACAGTGTGGGGAACACTGCTACATGCAGCTCTGAAACACACACACACACACACACACACACTGACCGTGTCACTGAACAGTGTGGGGAACACTGCTACATGCAGCTCTGAAACACACACACACACACACACTGACCGTGTCACTGAACGTGGGGCCGTTATCACATGATAACACAGTTACATGCTGCTCTGAACACTATGGCATTTAGCACAGTTTCATTATACCGATCATTCTACTGCTGCGGTATGGATTCCTGAATCACAGCACTGCATTGTAATCCTGTTACATGTGCAAGGATGTGTGGTTAGTACAGTAAAGGTGAAAATAATACAAGAAAGAAGAAAATCCAAACTACCTGATTCCTGGAGTCTCCTAAGAGCTGAAGACATTGGGAATAATAAGGAGGGAAAAGCAGAACATTATTTTACAAGCACAGAAAGTAAACAAAACAACAACAACAGTTACTTAAGAATTAGGACAGCTTCTTCCAAGCAGGTGAGTGAACACTACTTTAAAACACAGAAAGTGCAATATTGAACTGTATTTTACTTCTAAACCTGACAACGTGACATGCAATGTCACATTGGAATATGACAACGTATGGAACGGTTATAGATTCGTACCAGTGCATCAGCGACTGCAGCCTCCACCTCTGTACTGGCGCTCAGAACCCGCATGGCGTTCACTGAAGCAGAAATCCTGGCTTGATGGGACAGCCCAAACCGATCTGCAAAATCAGAGAAGCAGGATCAGTGAGAGAGGTGCATGCAACTCAACAACTGGATAAACTGCAAGAGCTTGAAAACATTCATTAGACAGCAAAACCACAGGCTGCAATGAATTCTGGTAATATTATACAACTAAAACCAAAACCACCAAGTCATTTTAATCCAGGGACTCCGAAGCACTTTAAAGGTGTAGCTCATGTAAACAGACAGGAACATATCCCTCGGTTTCTTTCATCTCTGTTTTAATACCACTAATGCAATCTTCTTAATACTGCAATTTTATACTAGATACTGAACCAAGAATATACAAGTCCAAAGATATTCAGAAAGACTGTGTTTCTATGATCAAGTTGGAATAGCTTGATCCACATGGAAACCCAGAAGAAAATGTCCTCTAGAAAGTAAACCAAGCTGAGGAGTCACATTGGAAAAGACCCGGTTTTCAAAAAGACTTCTGAGAAACATAAAAGAAGAAGCATGGAATGGTTAGGAGATACACAGTAAAGAATAAAAACGCATGGTATAAATTACAAAACCAGCACACAGTATGTACCGCTACCAAAACCATTCCAATGAGAAACACAAAATACAAACAGAACCACTTTTGAAGAGGATGCAATGTCTTGCTCCGAAGCTAAAAAAAAATTAAAGAAATTGTAAAAAAAAAAAAAAAACAACACACAACAAAAGGGAATGGAAAAATAAGTGAACTTAAAAAAAATAAAATAAACACAGAGTGTGACACTGAAAGACATGCGAGTGGCTAGCGCTGGTTCACCTGGCTGTCCGACAGACTCAGCAGTGGAGAGAGCACTGGTGGACCTGGAGTGACGCCTGGAAGCTGTAAGGAAAGGAAGGGCAACACCCCAGGGGTTAATACAGCTCCTTCAGGGAACCTTACTGCCTGGACTGCAGAGACGTGAGCAATCCCTTTCCATGCCTTCTTACGACACGGTGACATGCACAGATAAGCAGGGATCCTACCCACACACTACAAAGAGGTTCTGATGCAATCTGCTGGACTCTGGATCTTTAGCACAGCTAGACTGCATTGACAAGCACCAGAGACCGTCCTACAATTTACCAGCGAAGATCCCTATGCAGAGGTGGCTGCACTAAACAAACACCAGTTACGTGGCAAGTGCAAGTTGGGCAGTTCTTTTTGTTTGTATGCGTTTGCACATATTCCAGTGTAGTAACAATACACAAAATGAATCCGCTGCCAGCAATCATACCATACAAATCCATTACTATTCACTTTCTAACCCTCCTGGGAAGGACTGATGTAAAAGGAAATCATAAAAACAAACACATCAATCAGTGATGTGACAGCGTAAACGTACCCTATATACAGCAGTTATTCAGGATACAGCTGCATTTTAAATGAAGTCTAAAGTAGAAAAGATAACACTGCAAAAATATACAGCATGCAAGCAAGTCTCTCTTGTTCTGAATGTGCGTGCCGAGGGGAATTGCAATCTGGGATTTACAACACCTGTAGCATTGCTGCTCAAGTTTGATGTTTAAACAGCATTTTGGTTTTTGCAGATTAAATTGAACCTGTTCCACTAGTTCAGGTAGCTCAGCGCTCTATCAGTGAAGCACTCTCATAAATTACATGGTCTACACCAGGGCTGACCAATCACAGTCCTGGAAGGCCATTCCACTGCAGGTTTAACAGTGACATGGGCTACACCAGGGCTGACCAATCACAGTCCTGGAAGGCCTTCCAGGAATTGAGGTCTACGCCTGAATGCACCATTAATGGGTACGTTGCAACTATCAGTCATAAAAGGACACAACTGTACTGACATGTAACAAGAATTGTTTTGTTGTTGTGACAGAGAAATATGAGCAGTGATTAAATCTAACTGCGAACACCATTCACTGTATATTATATCCCCCTTATAAACACATTGTAACACCTGTTCCTTAAATCACAAGAGCAGCAGCACCTGCAGCAACACAGGCAGGACTGCCCTCCCCTCCAGCCCTGTATTGCACACTCCACACCGTGACAGTCAATGAGAGCCTGCACACTCCACACTGTGACAGTCAATGAGAGCTTGCACACTCCACACCGTGACAGTCAATGAGAGCTTGCACACTCCACACCGTGACAGTCAATGAGAGCTTGCACACTCCACACCGTGACAGTCAATGAGAGCCTGCACACTCCACACCGTGACAGTCAATGAGAGCCTGCACACTCCACACCGTGACAGTCAATGAGAGCCTGCACACTCCACACCGTGACAGTCAATGAGAGCTTGCACACACCACACCGTGACAGTCAATGAGAGCTTGCACACTCCACACCGTGACAGTCAATGAGAGCTTGCACACTCCACACCGTGACAGTCAATGAGAGCTTGCACACTCCACACCGTGACAGTCAATAAGAGCCTGCACACTCCACACCGTGATAGTCAATGAGAGCTTGCACACTCCACACCGTGACAGTCAATGAGAGCTTGCACACTCCACACCGTGACAGTCAATGAGACCCTGCACACTCCACACCGTGACAGTCAATGAGAGCTTGCACACTCCACACCGTGACAGTCAATGAGAGCTTGCACACCGTGACAATCAATGAGAGCTTGCACACTCCACACCGTGACAGTCAATGAGAGCTTGCACACTCCACACCGTGATAGTCAATGAGAGCTTGCACACTCCACACTGTGACAGTCAATGAGAGCTTGCACACTCCACACCGTGACAGTCAATGAGAGCTTGCACACCGTGACAGTCAATGAGAGCTTGCACACGTCACACTGTGACAGTCAATGAGAGCTTGCACACCGTGACAGTCAATGAGAGCTTGCACACTCCACACCGTGACAGTCAATGAGAGCTTGCACACTCCACACCATGATAGTCAATGAGAGCTTGCACACTCCACACCGTGACAGTCAATGAGAGCCTGCACACTCCACACCGTGATAGTCAATGAGAGCTTGCACACTCCACACCGTGACAGTCAATGAGAGCTTGCACACTCCACACCGTGACAGTCAATGAGACCCTGCACACTCCACACCGTGACAGTCAATGAGAGCTTGCACACTCCACACCGTGACAGTCAATGAGAGATTGCACACCGTGACAATCAATGAGAGCTTGCACACTCCACACCGTGACAGTCAATGAGAGCTTGCACACTCCACACCGTGATAGTCAATGAGAGCTTGCACACTCCACACCGTGACAGTCAATGAGAGCTTGCACACCGTGACAGTCAATGAGAGCTTGCACACTCCACACCGTGACAGTCAATGAGAGCTTGCACACTGTGACAGTCAATGAGAGCTTGCACACTGTGACAGTCAATGAGAGCTTGCACACTCCACACCGTGACAGTCAATGAGAGCTTGCACACGTCACACTGTTGCTGGCAGTTCCTGGCTCCTCCAGTCAGACTTGTGTTGATCACACCTGGGTGTGGATTGTTATTTCAGAGAAGGTTGGTACTGTACAATCAATCAGAGCATGCAAAGAGAGAGGGGGTAGCTGAGGAAGGAGAGAAAGCAAGCCCATTCCAGCTGGCAATCGCTTGCGGGGTGTGGGGAGAGGGGAGGGGAGCGGGGAGCCGAGCCCTGTCTTGTACTCACCCAGTGCAGTGAAGCCCCGAGCAGGGCTCATATCTCGACTGCTTTCATGACTGGTGTCGCGGCTGCACCCCTGACTCATGCTGGGTCGAGGGATACGGCTGCTCCGGGGTGTGGGCAGAGGGGAGGGAGCGGGAGCCGAGCCCTGTCTTGTACTCACCCAGTGCAGTGAAGCCCCGAGCAGGGCTCGTATCTCGACTGCTCTCACGACTGGTGTCGCGGCTGCACCCCTGACTCATGCTGGGTCGAGGGATACGGCTGCTCCGGGCTGGCGTGCAGTGGGGAAGAGTGTCACAATGTGAGCAGGATTAGCACGGAGCCAGGCTTTCAAATGCAGCCAGCCGCCCTTTCTCTCAAAGGGCTTTCTTTTTGTGGGTTTTTTTCAGCAACATAATTTGTCGACCACAGAGACAAAATTGTGTGTTAAGTATAGAAGAAAGAAATGAACCAAGCCAGGATTAAAATAGAAATAGCAGTGCACTCAACCTTCAGACTTAATCGAGCACACCCCACACACCCCCACATTAACACACAAACACATTTTTATTATACAAACAGATTATGATTTGGGATTTTTCCCACGTCTTTATAGTAAGAAATGCTCGCAAACCAATTAATTAAATTCAGAATGAGTTTCAAACCTAGAAAAGATTTGTTTTAGATTACAGGTCTTGAAAATATGACATTTTATTCTAAACAAGTATATTCATATCACATTTAAGTAACTGATATTAGCTGCATTACGGGATATAAACAATTAGCTGGACCTGCCTTGGCAGCAAGTTTCCCTTCTGATTTTCAAAATGAACACACGGTGAGTTAAACATGAATCAGGCAGGCCTGACATTCACAAACCATTTGAGAAATGTTAGAATTAAAAAAGTACAGCTACTGTCTGCATTCAGTTCAATTCCAATACAGTTTAATATGCACCTGCACTGAACACCAAGGGAAGCCAATCTGAGTGTGTCTGATCAGCACCTGAATCCCTGCCGGTGCCAGGTATCGCTCAGCCCAGGCAGATTTCTTGTAATGAGCAGACAGTCACAGGGATCTCAGCAGTTGCTCTGAGTAACAGCACACAGACGAGAAGCCGACATGGAAAACGCTCACTTTAATATTTCCACAGGTGATCAATTACACAGATCAGTGAATAAAATGTGCGCATATTCATTGACGTTGAAGCTGACACCCTGGGATCCTTCAAGAAGCTGCTTGATGAGATTCTGGCATCAATAAGCTACTAACAACCAAACGAGCAAGATGGACCAAATGGCCTCCTCTCGTACTGTTTCATCTTGGTAGTGGAGGTAATGCCCAGCCTACAAGTGTGTTATTCTTTTGTTTGAACCTTTATTTTGGTTGTTCCTGTTTGTTTTTGTGTTTAATAAACATGCACAGCTCTCAGTCTCTGGGTCTAATTCCTGTTGGTAGCAGCCTGGGCCGTGATGTTACCCTGTTACACAGCCTAACAGAGAAACCCTTTTGCTACTTATAGAAAGAAGTCCATTCAGCACATTACTAGTGCTTAGATATTTACACTGCGCCTGCAGTTTTATTTTGTTTAAACACATACTTGGAGACATTGGGTAGTTCCTTCTATTAGCTATATATATATATATATATATATATATATATATATATATATATATATATATATATATATATATATATATATATATATCTGTATCTCGATCTAATACAAGCCATTCCAAACCCTCTCATTTCACCCTGACAATGTGGACTTCCTGAGGGGCCCAGCACACAAACCCTTGCCAGCTCGGTATCCTCACCTAATCCCAGTCTGTTGGGGCTGGTCTCTCTGCTGCAGCCCTGACTGC
Organism: Acipenser oxyrinchus oxyrinchus; assembly: GCA_030684275.1. NCBI lineage: Eukaryota > Metazoa > Chordata > Actinopteri > Acipenseriformes > Acipenseridae > Acipenser > Acipenser oxyrinchus. The sequence continues at coordinate 605,059 of CM060257.1, read as the reverse complement.
GAGGGATCTTGCTTCTCTTCTCTGAGGAGTGGACACCAAAGCTCCCGCTGAGCTCTCCTGTACGACTGCCCCAGGAGCTTCCCTGGAGAACCCGAGCGACTGCCCGCTGCAAACAAACAGCAGCCAACAGAGGCACAGCTCAGTGCAGGAGAAACACACACACGCATGCACGCACGCACAGATTCTCAAAGACATTTACTGCAAAATGGCATTAGCAACTAAGAACAAAACACAACAAAGTAAATCTATAATTGACTAATAAATACTGTCCTTTCATTCAGGGATTGTGGTTATCGCCTAGGAAAATTGATCCAGGGATGATGATGAAGACTACAAACTACCAGAGAACAGCCTTCTTTGCAACCTTAACTTGATCTTTAGGCAGATTAAAAACATCAAGCAGCTTCAAAATGATCATTATGATCAAGGAGAGCCATATACCACACCCAACCCAGAGCGGTATGAAGGAGGGCCATTAACCAGAGGAGGAAGGAGATAGTAGAGAGCCTTACCACCAGCAGGGTTAGCCGATCTGGATCCTTGTTTGTGAAAGCAAGATAGAATAGCGAAAAGAAGCGAGTTACATACACACACACACACACACACTTAAACCGACAGAGCCAAGCATGCAAGTGTGATATCGTTTAAATTAATAGAACGTTCAAAGTGTTCAATTTACAATTCAACCTTTTTATCAAAACACTAAAAGATTTAAAATGCCATTTTAGTGGGGGCCCTCTTTATTAGTAATAACCTCCCCCAGCACGCACTCCGAGAGGAGGGTACACACTCACGTTGAGACTGGGAGACCTTGGCCCGGGTGCGGCCCCGGTTGTCTGCTGGAGTTGTGCTGCCCCCCGCAGCACTGCCAGAACTCTGCCTCCTGGTGCGCACTCGGCCTGGGGAGGGAAGGGAAGCCAGCGTTACTAACCACGAAACCAGCAAACGCAACCTAAAAGAAACCTGGTCTTTTAACCACCCAGGTGCTTATCCCGCGATTTCCACGTGGAGCGCAAACAAGTCCAAATGTGTCACTCCTGTGAGAATAGTGTGCAGTTTAACATGTCTTATTAACGTGCTTCAGTTAATAAATAAGTTGACAATAGAGTAAAGTTGTCAGCAGTTTTGATTTTCACTGGCAGATGGCAGCAGTGCCTAAGAAATATGCTTGACAGACCGGGTCATCTGTATATACACAGCTGAGAGTGAAAAATGGATGCCTGTGCATCTACAGAGAATAAAAAGAGGAGTTTTTAATTTTTTTATTTGTTGGTGTTACAAGTTGTAAGGAAGCCTTGTCAGGATTGGTACTGGTCAAAACAACCTATTTATTTATTGTACCTACACTTCACAGATAATTCATATAACAGCGCTATACACCCGTGCCTGAAACTGGGGAAGATACTGTATATGACGTGATTGAAAATGTGCGACGCATGTTTTCTGATGTATATGTGCTAGATAAAGACATTAGCATTGATGAGGGTAAACATATTGTTGTTATTTAAGTTTTATTGAAATAATATATTTCCGCTTTTCACAATAACAATCAAAAAGTGTGTATTTTAAAAAATAAGGCAAAATTTGTTTTGAAAACTGTGCAAATTGCTTATTTGAGGGCTATAAGAATGACAAATATGCAAAAAAAATAAATAAATAAAATAAAAAATAAAAAAGCATTTTTAACATGGAAATTGCCAAAATAAAGCGGCAGCTGGGTGGTTAAATATAAAACTGGAACGCAAAACATTTTTCAAATCAGTAGCAAGTGCACACACACACTGTCACGAATACGAACTGGCACAGAACATGGATGCATGGATTTTAACTGACTTCTTCCTCTATTTTAGCTATTTTTTCTTGTCAGCTACAAGAATCTTGCATCTTGCTATATTGAGCTCGTTTCCAGCTCCCATGATAGAAGAAGCCCTGAGCTGCTGACGCTCTGATAAGTGCTGCAAAATGAAAAGGCAGCACAGCTCCTGGTTATGCTGCTCAGGGTCACACGGAAGTCATTTCATTCACAACACAGAAAATTTCATTTTTCAGTAAATCTTGAGAAGCTTAAGTCATCCACACTAATATTCCAATGTCTTTCTCGGAGTTGATGCAATAAAGCCTGCGTTTTCTTCTGAGTTCATCGAACAGCTCAAGACTAAACCTGTGTGCTTTAAACTATGCTATAGAAATCCGAATTCAAACTGTGTTCTGTGTCCTGAACCGGCAGTGCTGCAAAGCTAGACAGTAGACATCAAGACAAAAAGACAGTCCAGACTGTCCTGGGCTAGGACTGACTGACGAGAGCAGGCACACGAGGCCACCTCTGTACATCTCAGAGGAAGCTCACAATCAGGGCTTTATTTTTGGGATGTTTGGGGCTGTTTGTAGATGGCCAGAATACTCTTCTGGTGTTTCGTTGTTCTGATGCATCATCATGAGAACTGAGCTGTGCATCTACTGCAACAAAACACAGCGCTGCGCTATGAACCCAGAATACAGCGCTGCGCCATGAACCCAGAATACAGCGCTGCGCCATGAACACAGAACACAGCGCTGCGCCATGAACACAGAACACAGCGCTGCGCCATGAACACAGAACACAGCGCTGCGCCATGAACCCAGAACACAGCGCTGCGCCATGAACACAGAACACAGCGCTGCGCCATGAACCCAGAACACAACGCTGCGCCATGAACACAGAATACAGCGCTGCGCCATGAACACAGAACACAGCGCTGCGCCATGAACCCAGAATACAGCGCTGCGCCATGAACACAGAACACAGCGCTGCGCCATGAACCCAGAACACAACGCTGCGCCATGAACACAGAATACAGCGCTGTACATCTACTGCAACAAAACACAGCACTGCGCCATGAACACAGAACACAGGCACGCCAATTGTAAGTCGCCCTGGATAAGGGCGTCTGCTAAGAAATAAATCATAATAATAATAATAATAATAAACAGTCATCAACACCAAGAGGGGGTCACAACTAACAATCCGCATGAGACACAAGAAGAGAATTCTTAACTGTCTGCCGGGATAGAAGCGAGATTCCCATTGCATAGCATTGCAATCCGTTCCAGCTATTATGAGCTTCTTGCAGTCATTGCAGGTTTGTGCACACTGTAGCACCTTGCGTTCTGAAAGGCAGGAGCGATCTTCTACCCCCTACAGACACTTCAAGAGCTCCATCACAGTTTACAGAACAACGGGCTGGGTCTGGAGAGGCTGGAGCCCTGCCCTGGAAGGCATTTTTCTGATTTGATTGATTGATTTTTCTGTTTGATTCATAATATTATATGACGTGAATTAAAGTGTAAGATACAGACACAAACAGGAAATGCAAAACAGTGAATCCAATCGCAGGGATCGTTCTCAATCACATATTTAAAACAGAACACTGGCTTCCTTTTTTCTACCAAATCCTTTTAAAATCTGAAATGCTTTCTGCTGGGATTTTGTAAAGTGGTCAATCTGTCAATCTTAAAGGATTTAAAAAGGGGGGGAACACAGTATTGGGAGTCTTGCTTTGTTTCTTTGCCTGTAAAAACTTCTCCCAGGTGCCTTTGGGACTCCCGACTGCAGTGCTCTGAGAATCACGTGATGGAGGAAAGCACTGCAGCCCCAACATGGGTCAGTCCATTTATCACGTTGAAGCAAACACAGATACACAGTGAATGCTACTTTTTAAACAACATTGTTATAAAGGACGGAGGTACAGCCATGCAAACAAACCATGCAGAGCACCACTGCTCACAGATGAGGAGCAAGTATATCACACACACTGTGTGGGAAACAGATACCAAGAACACAAGGCTGTGGACAGACCCATTATACAAACAAACATCTTACCCTCTGATTTAGCAGGTGTACCACCTTTGAGCAAATCAAGAAAGCAGGGGATGGGGTAACAGGGAAAGAGAAGCAGAGGTTAGCAGAGAGGAGGGGCATCACAGAAAGAGAAGCAGAGGTTAACAGAAAGAAGGGGCATCACAGAAAGAGAAGCAGAGGTTAACAGAGAGGAGGGGTATCACAGAAAGAGAAGCAGAGGATAGCAGAGAGGAGGGGCATCACAGAAAGAGAAGAGGTTAACAGAGAGGAGGGGCATCACAGAAAGAGAAGCAGAGGTTAACAGAGAGGAGGGGCAACACAGAAAGAGAAGCAGAGGTTAGCAGAGAGGAGGGGCATCACAGAAAGAGAAGCAGAGGTTAACAGAGAGGAGGGGCATCACAGAAAGAGAAGCAGAGGTTAGCAGAGAGGAGGGGCATCACAGAAAGAGAAGCAGAGGTTAGCAGAGAGGAGGGGCATCACAGAAAGAGAAGCAGAGGTTAGCAGAGAGGAGGGGCATCACAGAAAGAGAAGCAGAGGTTAACAGAGAGGAGGGGTATCACAGAAAGAGAAGCAGAGGCTAGCAGAGAGGAGGGGCATCACAGAAAGAGAAGAGGTTAACAGAGAGGAGGGGCATCACAGAAAGAGAAGCAGAGGTTAGCAGAGAGGAGGGGCATCACAGAAAGAGAAGAGGTTAACAGAGAGGAGGGGCATCACAGAAAGAGAAGCAGAGGTTAGCAGAGAGGAGGGGCATCACAGAAAGAGAAGCAGAGGTTAGCAGAGAGGAGGGGCATCACAGAAAGAGAAGCAGAGGTTAACAGAGAGGAGGGGCATCACAGAAAGAGAAGCAGAGGTTAGCAGAGAGGAGGGGCATCACAGAAAGAGAAGCAGAGGTTAACAGAGAGGAGGGGCAACACAGAAAGAGAAGCAGAGGTTAACAGAGAGGAGGGGCATCACAGAAAGAGAAGCAGAGGTTAACAGAGAGGAGGGGCATCACAGAAAGAGAAGCAGAGGTTAGCAGAGAGGAGGGGCATCACAGAAAGAGAAGCAGAGGTTAACAGAGAGGAGGGGCAACACAGAAAGAGAAGAGGTTAACAGAGAGGAGGGGCATCACAGAAAGAGAAGCAGAGGTTAACAGAGAGGAGGGGCATCACAGAAAGAGAAGCAGAGGCTAGCAGAGAGGAGGGGCATCACAGAAAGAGAAGCAGAGGTTAACAGAGAGGA